>JAESIX010000053.1:0-209462 GCA_016802215.1 Brachionus paranguensis | reverse complement strand
CGTCTGGTCGGCGTCCCGCAGCG
This sequence comes from Brachionus paranguensis, assembly GCA_016802215.1. Classification (NCBI taxonomy): domain Eukaryota; kingdom Metazoa; phylum Rotifera; class Eurotatoria; order Ploima; family Brachionidae; genus Brachionus; species Brachionus paranguensis. The sequence goes on along the minus strand of JAESIX010000053.1, from coordinate 209,439 downwards.
TCTTGACAGCGCGGGGATGCATTGATGGAATACAGTCTCATTTCTGATCTTGAAGCACCGGATAAGTCGGGTCCGAGGTCACGAGGATCCCTGCAGTTATTCTAGTTGCTCGCTATAAAATCGCTCCATGCCGCAGGCAGATTGAGCAGGCGAAGTGTGTGGCCGGTTGGCGCGGTATCGAGGATCACATGATCGAAGGAAGCGACTGATCCCTCGTCGCCGATCAACCGCGAGAACTCGTTGAAGCTGGCGATCTCCGTGGTGCAAGCGCCGGAAAGCTGTTCTTCAATGTTCGCGACCGCCTCGTCTGGCAGGACTCCACGAATGGGGCCGACGATCCGTTCCCGGTAGGCATGCGCTGCCTCTTGCGGGTCGATGTTCAGCGCATGGAGGTTGGCGACACTCTCGATCGGCTTTGGTTCGCTGCCGAGCACCGTTCCCAAGACTTCACCGAGGTTGGAGGCTGGATCGGTGCTGATCAGCAAGACTCGTTTACCAGCATCAGTGAGCGCTACGCTGACGGCGCAGGCCAGGGACGTCTTGCCGACACCGCCTTTCCCCGTAAAGAATAGAAATCGGTTCGGGGCTTGAAGGAACGTTTTGATGGTCTGCATCGCTCAGCAACAGGTTGAGGTGGAGGCTTTGTCCACAGGGGAACAACAGCTCTCACCATCGTCTGCGGGCTCGCAACAGGCTTCCTGATCATTGCTCGGGGTGCAGCACTCTTGGTCTGATGCGACTCCCAGCAGTTGTTCCAGTTGCAACTTCGACGGATAGCTTCCTTTCATGGCAAGTTTGCTGTCGATCAAAATGACAGGCAGGGCGTCTGTACCCTCCTCCTTCAGAATTGCCTGCACAATCGGGTTGGAAGCGAAAGCCGTTGGCTCCTGCGCCAGGTTGTAGCGAACAAGCTCCGCACTTCCGTCCAGGGCTTTGACAACAGATGCAAAGGAGATGAGTTGCTGATCCGGTGAAGGACCGCAGACTCCAGTTGAGCAGCAAAGGGCGGGGTCGAATATTTCTACTTTCTTCATGGTGGTCATTTGTCTGATGTTTAAATTATGTGGCTCCGCTAGCCAGCCTCCGCGACTGGGATGGGGGACTTCGAACTTCTAGGAAGCATGAGAGTTAGAATCGCAGCCGTGAGAACGAATCCAGCGCTAGTCCAGAGACAGCCCGCCAGGCCGGCGGCAACGTAAACGAGACCGGAGAGGAGAGTGCCGACCAGCCGCCCGCAAGCATTGGCCATATAATAGAAGCCAACGTTGAGCGCGACTTGATCTGAATCCGTGTAGGCCAGGATCAGGTAGGAATGCACAGCAGAGTTCACTGCGAACACGATGCCAAAGATTGCAAGGCCACCGAGAATGGCGATCTCTGGATAGTAGTTAAAGTGGACGGCTGCGGCGATCGCTGCTGTTACGAACACTAGCAAGAATCCCCACATCACTGCGGCACTCGTGGCACCGTCTGCGCCGCCTCGCCTGACGAACGCGGGGGCGGAAGCTTGCACTAAGCCATAGCCGATGACCCACGCTGCCATGAAGCCTCCCACGCTGGCAAAGCTCCAGCCCAATGCTTCTTTCAGGAAGACGGGCAATCCTACCACGAACCAGATGTCGCGTGACGCAAAAAGAAAGAAGCGTGCCACAGAGAGAATATTGATCTCGCGGCTTTTGGAGAAGAGTTGCGAGAACTTCACTTTCTGCTTCGATTTGCCGAGGTCTTGCTTCAGCCAGATCAGCCCCGCAATGAGGATGAGCCCAAGCCCGCCTGCCATCGCCCAGAGGGACGGAGCGAAGCCGATCCACCCTAGCAGAATGCCGCCCAGGAGAAATCCAGCCCCCTTGAGGGCGTTCTTCGAGCCGGTCAGGATCGCGACCCACTTAAACAGTTGGCGCTCTGATGCGGACGGCTCCTCAGCAGAACTCGGGACGAGAAGTTTCACCGCGCTCTTCGAGCTCATTTTCGTGAGATCCTTGGCGATGCCAGACAAGGCCTGCGCCGCCATCACGTAGGCCACCGATACTGCGGCGATCCACTCTGGCTGTATGAAAGAGAGCATGGTCAGGGCCACGATCTGGGTCGCCAGCCCTGCAAACAGGGTGATTTTTAAACCGATGCGTGATCCGATCCAACCGCCAAAGAGGTTAGTGACGATTCCAAAACACTCGTAGAGCAGAAAAAGAAACGCCAGCTGCACCGGCGAATAGCCAAGCGTGTGGAAGTGCAGCAGCACCAGCATCCTCAACGCGCCATCTGTAAGAGTGAATCCCCAGTAGGCTGCGGTGACTATTGCGTAGTTGCGAATGTCCATCGACGGTTCCTATTAGGCTTTTGGCAAGCTTGCGGCGACTTTGCTCACCAGTTCCATCATCCGGCAGGCGTAGCCGACCTCATTGTCGTACCAGACGAGGAGCTTTATCTGCGTGCCGTCGTTGACCATCGTCGAGGCGGCATCCACGATTCCTGAACGCTGGTCGTTCACATAGTCAGCCGATACAAGAGGACGTTCCTCGTAACCGAGGATACCTTTTAAGTAGCTGTCCGCCGCCTCCTTTAGCAGGCCATTCACCTCATCCACGGTCACGGGGCGCACCAGTTCGAAGACACAATCGGTGAGGCTCGCATTCAAGAGCGGGATGCGCACCGCGACACCATTGAGTTTCCCTTTCAGCTCCGGGTAGATCATCGTGATCGCCGTCGCGGAACCGGTCGTGGTAGGAATGAGAGAGTTGAGGGCTGAACGGGCGCGCCGCAGGTCTTTGTGCGGTGCGTCGACAACGACCTGCGTGTTAGTAACATCGTGGAGAGTCGTAATCAGGCCATGCTCGATGCCGATCTTCTCTTGGATCACCTTGACGACAGGGGCAATGCAATTGGTCGTGCAGGATGCTGCTGTCACGAGGTGATGCTGGGCGGGATCGTAGAGATCGTCATTGCAGCCCATCACGACATTGAGAGCGCCTTCCTTTACCGGGGCAGCAACGACTACCTTGGATACGCCGCCGTCGAAATAGGGTTGTAAAAGCTGGGATGTCCTGAATTTTCCCGAACTCTCGACAACGATATCAACGCCCATCGAAGCCCAATCGACCTCTCCTGGAGTGGCCTTGTTCGAATAGCTCACGCGCTTACCTGACACCTCGAAGCCACCGTCTCCAGCGACAATATCGCGATCCCAGCGGCCATGTACGGTGTCGAACTCTAACAAATGGGCGGCGGTTTCTGGTCCGCCATGCAACTCGTTGACGTGAACGATCTCGACGTCAGCTTTGTCCCATGCGGCTCGGAAGCCCAAACGCCCCATGCGGCCAAAGCCATTGATACCGATACGTATGCTCATCTTTCGTTTTGTAGTTTGAGTTGATAATGGTGTTCAGTCTGCGACTTCACAGCAGGCATTTGCCGAAGTAGGAAAACAGAGTTCGGGCCGCCCCTGGCAGCAATCATCTGTCAGGAAAGCCATCAGCTGTTGCACGCGAGAGCAGCTGATTTCGTAGAAGAGCGAGCGGCCATCCCTGCGAACCTGGATGAGCCCCGTGTTGCTCAACTCCTTCAGGTGAAACGACAGAGTCGGCTTGGGGATCTTGAGGCGTTTGGAAATATCTCCTGCACACAGACCGCCCTCGGGTGCTCCGACGAGAATCCGGAAGACCCGCAGACGACTGGGTTGTGCCAAACTTGCCAGCACGTTGGCCGCTTTATTTATTTTCATAATTCTAAAATAATGAAAATAAAGATCGTGCCAAGTGATTTATTCAATATTCTTCAGATGGCCTCTCATTTGGCTGTAAAAGCTACCCTCAGGTTGGAGCGCGTGGAGATTTCAAAGTCGAGTTCCCCGGCAATAGTGGTTTGGAAAGGAGCAATCGCTGCGGAGCGAAACTCTGATCTCGGCATAGCCTGTAAGACCTTTTCTATTTTCTACCCATTTGTCCGCCTCTACTTTTGCAAGTATGTGTGAAGGCGTCTGGGCTGAGTGCCCAATCAATTGACTTGGTTTCCAAGAAACGACTATCTCATGTCAGCTACTTTAACAAAAGAAGAACTCACCCGTATTGACGCCTACTGGCGGGCGGCGAACTACCTCTCTGTCGGGCAGATCTACTTGTTCGACAATCCGCTGCTCAAGCAGCCGTTGCAAAAGGAGCACATCAAGCCCCGGCTGCTGGGGCACTGGGGGACGACACCAGGCCTGAATTTTATCTACGCGCACCTCAACCGCGTGATCAAGCGGGACGAGCAGAGCATGATTTACATCGCGGGACCAGGGCACGGTGGACCGGGCCTGGTTGCGAACACCTATTTGGAGGGCACTTACACCGAGACCTATCCGAACGTGACGCTGGATGAGGCAGGAATGAAGCGCCTCTTCAAACAGTTCAGTTTTCCGGGTGGTATTCCGAGTCACGTCGCCCCCGAGACTCCGGGCAGCATCCATGAAGGCGGCGAGTTAGGGTACGCGTTGTCGCACGCCTTTGGAGCGGCCTTTGATAACCCTGATTTGATCGTCGCCTGTGTCATCGGCGATGGCGAGGCAGAAACGGGGCCGCTGGCGACAAGCTGGCACTCGAACAAGTTTCTTAACCCGGTTCGTGATGGCGCAGTGCTACCGATTCTCCATCTTAATGGCTACAAGATCGCGAATCCCACCGTTCTTGCCCGCATCAGTCATGAGGAGCTTGATCAGTTGCTTCGGGGATACGGTTATACTCCGTATTTTGTCGAAGGAGATGACCCGGAGACCATGCACGAGCTGATGGCTGCGACCATGGATCAGGTGACAACGGAGATCGGGCGGATCACCCGGCACGCCAGGGAAAACAATGACGCCACGCGTCCGCGTTGGCCCATGATCGTGTTACGGACGCCTAAGGGATGGACTTGCCCAACGGAGGTCGATGGCCATCCGGTCGAAGGCAACTGGCGCAGTCATCAGGTGCCGATGGGGGAGATGCACACCAAGCCGGATCACGTTACGTTGCTGGAACAGTGGATGAAGAGCTATCGACCAGAGGAATTGTTCGACGAGAATGGCGCTCTGCAACCGGAGCTGGCGGAACTCGCGCCAACTGGTGAGTATCGGATGGGGGCCAACCCGCACGCCAACGGTGGCATGCTACTCAAAGGCTTGCGCATGCCGGACTACCGCGAATACGCGATTGAGGTGCAGCATCCCGGAAAGGTTACGGCAGAAGCGACGCGTGTGCAGGGCAAATTTATTCGCGACGTGATGAAGCAAAATCTGCGGTCTAAGAACTTCCGAATCTTCAGCCCGGATGAGAATGCTTCGAACCGCTGGGGAGATGTCTTTGAAGTGACTGACCGAGGCTTTGTTGGCGAGATTGTTCCTTCCGACGATCACATCACCTCAGATGGGCGAGTAATGGAGATGCTATCGGAGCACCAGTGCCAGGGATGGCTGGAAGGGTACCTGCTCACAGGAAGGCATGGATTCTTTAACTGCTACGAAGCGTTCATCCACATTATCGACTCGATGTTTAACCAGCACGCCAAGTGGCTGAAGGTGTGTGAAGATATCCCATGGCGGCGTCCAATCGCCTCGCTGAACTACCTGCTTTCATCACATGTCTGGCGTCAGGATCATAACGGCTTCAGTCACCAGGACCCTGGATTCATTGACCATGTGGTTAACAAGAAATCGAAGATCATCCGAGTTTACCTGCCACCAGACGCCAACTGCCTGCTCTCGGTTACCGACCACTGCCTGCGGAGCCGGAATAACGTCAATGTCATCGTCGCGGGCAAACAGCCGTCGCCGCAGTGGCTGACCATGGAGCAGGCAATCAAGCACTGCTCTGCGGGGATCAGCATCTGGGACTGGGCGAGCAATGATCAGGGGGGCGAACCCGATGTCGTGCTCGCTTGTTGTGGTGATGTGCCAACGCTTGAGACGCTCGCGGCTGTGGACATTATTCGCCGTGAAATGCCGGATTTGAAAGTTCGGGTGATCAATGTCGTCAACCTGATGACTTTGCAGACTCCAGAAGAGCACCCGCATGGCCTATCGCATCGTGAATTCGACATTTTGTTCACCACCGACAAGCCGATCATTTTCGCCTTCCACGGATATCCCTGGCTGATCCACCGCTTGACCTACCGGCGAACCAATCACAAGAACCTCCATGTGCGCGGTTACAAGGAAGAAGGCTCGACAACCACGCCATTCGACATGGTTGTATTGAATGATCTCGACCGCTTCCATCTGGTTGCCGATGTCATTGATCGCGTGCCGAAACTGGGAGCGAAAGAGGCCTACATCAAGCAGGCCCTGCGGGACAAACTGATCGAGCATAAAGAATACATCAATACGCATGGACAGGACATGCCAGAGATTCAGCAGTGGGCCTGGCCCAGATCTGAGTAGTGAGAATCTTGAGCGTCAATTCGGGGTCTAGCACCCTGAAGTTTGCCCTCTTTGGTGAGCAAGCGAACGAGGAGCTGGCAGGCGGAGCTGTCGATTGGCGCGGTGGTGGCGATACGGCCTCTCTGGCCTTTCACTCCCCAGGGGCGAGTGATCAGCAATCGGTTGTGAAAGTTACAGATTGTGGGGAGGCCATCAAAGTGATCCTTCAGTTGCTTGCCGATAATGGTTTCGACGAACCAATTGAGGTTGTCGGGCACCGCGTGGTTCACGGTGGCACGGAGTTCAGCCAGGGGACACGAATTGACGATCGGGTGATTGAAACTTTGGAAGGGATCAGTGAACTTGCACCCTTACACAACCCTGCTGCGCTGGCGGTGATCGCCTCGATGATGAGCGCGCTTCCCGAGGCTGCACAATTCGCGGTGTTCGATACGGCCTTCTTTGCAGATCTCCCGCGTAGTGCCATTACCTATCCACTCCCTTACGATTGGTTCGAGAAACACGGCATCCGTCGCTTTGGGTTTCATGGAATCAGTCACGCTTATTGCGTATCCCGTGCGACTGAACTTCTCGGATGCAAGGATGATGTTGCTCTCCGTCTGGTTATTTGCCACTTGGGTAATGGCTGCTCGGCCACTGCCGTTCGGGGCGGAGTTCCCATCAGCACCACGATGGGATTCACGCCGATGGAAGGATTGATGATGGGCACGCGGAGCGGTTCGGTGGATCCTGGAATCCTGTTGCACCTGCTCCAGCAAAAAGGCTTCGATGCGGATCAGCTCGATGAGAGTCTGAACCATCGATCCGGCCTGCTTGGAGTGTCAGGCGTCTCATCCGACTTCCGCGAGGTGGAAACCGCAGCGGAGGCCGGTAACCAGAGGGCGCAACTTGCGATCGATATGTTTGCAGATCGAATACGGGCAACGATCGGAGCGCTCGCGGTTACGCTTGGCGGTGTGGATGCTCTGGTTTTCACTGCTGGCATTGGGCAGCACTCGGCGTCGCTTCGCAGTCGCGTGTGCGAAGGACTGCAATGCCTGGGTTTGTTACTCGATGAGGACAAGAACAATGCGGCCCCCGCCGACTCCGACATCGCGCAAGCTTCCTCTACGGGGCACATCCTGGTGATCCAAACACGTGAGGAACTGATGATCGCACGTGAAGCGAAACATTTCTTGTGAGTGGATGAAAGATAAAGGTATTGATAGACGGGGCGGTGAGAATATTGCCTTTCATCTGAAGATGAAGGAGGCCTAATGGACGTGTTACTTTATAGCGATGTCAGAAAATCCAATTACGCCTGAAGAATGATACAAGTACTCTTACTTTTCGCCGGATTGGCTGTTCTCACTGTTGGTGCTGATCTACTCGTGCGAGGCGCCTCTGCAATTGCCGCGCGGCTTGGCCTCAGCGCGTTGGTCATTGGACTCACGGTGGTGGCATTCGGAACCAGCGCGCCAGAACTCGCCGTGTCATTTAAGGCTTCACTGGCTGGCAAAAGTGACATCGCTGTAGGAAACATCGTTGGATCGAATATTTTCAACGTTGCCGTTATTCTCGGGCTATCGGCGCTGATCTGTCCGCTCACTGTGCATTTCAAAGTTATCTCGCGCGACGTGCCGATCATGCTAGCCGCGTCGATATTGTTCGTGGCGCTTCTGCTTTCTGGTGGGCGTCTTGTAAGCTGGGAAGGCATGCTTCTGTTTGCGTTTCTTATCGTTTACATCATCTGGACGATCAGGGAAAGCCGCAACGAGCGTGCCGCGGGAGACGTGATAGTTGTATTGCCGGATGGCATGCATGCAACACCGCCTACAGGCCCGTTGCTATTGAGCATTATTCTGACACTGGCGGGCCTCGCAATGCTAGTTTATGGCGCGCGACTGTTTGTTGATAGTGCGGTAGCCATTGCACGGTCTCTGGGCTGGAGCGAGGCGGTGATTGGTTTGACGATCGTCGCGGCGGGCACTTCCATGCCAGAACTCGCAACATCTATCGTTGCCGCGATCAAACGACAAACGGACATTGCAGTTGGCAATGTTGTTGGTTCGAACATTTTCAATCTTCTGTGCATTGGTGGCCTGACATCGGCTGTTCAGCCGCTCGAACGTGGAGGAATCACGATGATCGATTTTGGAGCAATGGTGGTAACCTCGTTGCTCCTCGTCCCTCTGATGCGCACAGGCTTTCGTCTGGAACGTTGGGAAGGGGGGCTATTGTTTGGTAGTTTTGCAGGATACCTTTGGCTGGTCTGGCCGTGACGCCTTGCGTTGGGCGCCACCAAATGCCGTTGCTTCAGTTGATTTCCGTCGAACTCACGTGCTCGCGGATTTTCTACAGTGGGTGCGCCGCTTATTGAGTTTCTGCAAGAACTTATAAAGGCCGATCACTACGACAGGAATGAGGGTGGCTCCGGTCAATAGCGTTGACACATCATGGTGTGCCAAGAATAGAAGGTGTGGGGATTCCATATTCCATTTAACGAACCATCGATAGGTTTTCGTGATACACCTAGACCGACTCTCTCCCCGAAACTCCGCAAGCATTGCTCACGACAGTGCAGGAGCTGCTTTAAGAGGATTCGGCCAAATCTTCTAATTCATTGATCTCGTCAAGGTAGCTGAAGACTCGTTTGGCCTCTTTCTCATCAATCACGGTGATGGCGAATCCAACGTGCACGAGAACGAAGTCGTCGATCTTGGCTTCTGGCGTATAGGCGAGGTTAACCTCTTTGACGATGCCACCGAAGCGCACGCGTCCGTTGCGCATCAATGGGTCGTCTCCTTGAATCTCGATGATTTGACCTGGAATGGCGAGGCACATGGTTTGATTAGGCTCTATGATATTGACAGGCTGCTACGCAGGCTTGCCCTAAAGCAAGGCCCCCGTCGTTCGGCGGAACTTGGCGATGCCAGAGTGGATTGAATCCACTATCGTGCAGGCGATTAATGGATTGTTCTAGTAAGTAGCGGTTTTGAAAACATCCTCCAGTGAGGACGACAGATTGTCGATCCGCAATCCGGGCGATTGCGACTACAAGATTTGCCATCGTGTTGTGAAACTTCACTGAGATCTGGGCATGCTTTACTCCAGATTCAACATCGGACACCAATTGGTGAATCATTGGCACCCAATCAAGCGGGTTTCCTTTCGGGCAAGTGTAGCATTCATTGCTGGATTGGTTCCTCAGGGCAAACTCCAGCTTCATCGCTGCCTCACCTTCATATCGATTTCGAGTGCAGAGGCCGATCAAAGCGGATACGGCATCAAACAGTCGGCCGGCGCTGGACGTTCGAGGACAGTTGAGATTACGATCCAGCATTGTGCGAAAAGTCGCATAGTCACCTGCGGTAAAGGCATCTCGGAGGGTACGATTTGGTTCAATACCCGCCTCATAGAGCAAACCGAGGGCAGCCAGCCTGGGTTCGAGTACCGCCTTCGTGCCTCCGGGAAGTGGAAAAGGGCGCAGGTAGGAAAACCGCTGGTAGTCTGTTAGAGTGGCAATGAGAAACTCGCCGCCCCAGACGGTGCCGTCTGGCCCATACCCGGTGCCATCCCAAACCACCCCAAGCACTTCCTGATCCAGTCCGTTGTCTGCAAGGCATGAGGCAACATGGGCATGATGATGTTGTACTTCGATCACCGGAAGATCCGTTTCAATTGAAATTCTCGCGCTGTGATAGTCGGGATGGCGATCGACTGCAATCAGCCTTGGCTCGGAACGAAAAAGGAGCGGCAAATCGATGCGATGGCGATCAAAGGAATCGTGGGCGCAGGCATTGGAAAGATCCCCGATATGCTGGCTAAGAAATGCCTGACCGTTGTTCGTCACCGCGATGGTGTTCTTTAGATCTCCGCCCATCGCCAGAACCGGCGGAGACTCCTGGTGTATCTCGATGGGGGCAGGGGCGTAACCGCGTGATCGACGCAACATCATTTCACGACCAGCGACCACACAGATCACAGAATCATCCACCGCACGTTGAATCGGTCGATCATGCATGAGAAAGCCATCGGCGATCCTTCCCAGCCTTTGTCGAGCCTCGTCGTTGTCGATGCAAATGGGCTCTTCTGTAAGATTCCCGCTAGTTGCTACCGCCGGGCGACCTAGTCGTCGCATTAGCAGATGGTGCAAAGGCGTGCAGGGAAGCATGGCTCCGAGATAAGGATTCTCTGGGGCAATGCCTAAAGGGAGATGAGACGAAGGGCGGCGACGCAGAAGGACGATGGGCGCAGCAGGTGAACCCAATAGTTCAGATTCTATATCAGACAGATAGCAGTCCTTCGAGATGGCCTCAAGCGAGGGATACATTAGTGCAAATGGCTTGGCTTCCCTTTGTTTTCGTTCACGTAGTTGTCGAACGGCGACCTCATTGTGCGCATCAGCAAAGAGGTGAAAGCCTCCTAGACCTTTGATAGCAACGATCTTGCCCCCGCCAATCGCCTCGGCTGCCAAATCGAGCGCGTCAGCACTCTCGCCCTGGGAAACGCCATCGGCGTTTTCATAGTCTACTCTCGGGCCACAAGTCGGGCAGGCGTTAGGCTGCGCATGAAAGCGGCGGTTCCCGGGATCTTCGAATTCAGCCTGACAAGTGTCGCACATGGCGAACGCTTGCATTGTCGTGTGGCATCGATCGTAGGGGGTGTCTTTAATAATGCTATAGCGAGGCCCACAGTGAAGGCAGTTGATGAACGGATACTCAAAGCGGCGATTTCCCGGATCAGACAACTCAGCGAGGCAGGTACTGCAGGTGGCGATGTCGGGAGAAATCTCGGTCAGGATGCGTTCAGTCCCTTGTTCTGATGCGCGAATGCAGAATTCACATTCGTTTAAACTTTCGGCCGGGGACACATCCAACTTCCGAAGGTTAGCCAGTGGCGGTGAGTCCGAGCGCAGCCGTTCGACAAAGTTCTCGCATGATTCATTCGAGCCCTCAACTTCGAGCTCCACGCCGTGTAAAGAGTTCCTCACCCAGCCGCCAAGTTGCAACTCGCTAGCCAACTGATGAACAAACGGCCGAAATCCCACACCTTGGACGGTTCCATTCACACGAATGTGCAGCCGCCTTCTACTCTTCGACTTCAATATTTTTCAGCAGGATGTCCTGGGCGTTAGGATGATCAATATCGTCGGAAACCTCTGCATTGAGCTTTGCTCCATCAGCGATGGTGCCCTTTGCTGATTCATCGTAGTGCTCCTTGAAGTGGGATGCAGACATGTGGGACAGCGCCCCTAACCAGACGTCAACGGAGATGACGCGTGTTCCATTGTTCTCTTTGGCGATGGTCAGGATTTTGGCCATCAGGTCGTTCATCAAGGATTGTTCGTGCATTTTTCTTCAGGATGTGGATTGGAAAATTTCGGAGTGAATGCGGCGAACCGCCTCATCAGCGGCACGTGCGACAGTAGGAGTCAGGGTGTTGCCATGCTCGAAGCTGAGTCCCTCGATACCGTAGAGAACGACTTCAGGCGGCAATTGTTGTAACGAACGTGCTAGTTCAATGGCTTCAGGAAGACTCAAGGCATGGGTGGAACATTGTTGCACAAACTCTGTGGGCAGGGGATGCTCACCGGCATCGAAACGTTGCACGGTGCCGGGCTCAGCCCCTGATTGCACGGCATCGATAAGAATGACTTTTGGCGCGTCCGCCCAGAGTTCCATGAGCGAGAAACTCTCGCCACTCGACTCCTGAATCTCGACACCTGGGGAGCTGAGCTTCGCCAGACGTCGAGCCACCTGACGACCGACTCCATCGTCGCCGCGATATTCGTTGCCGATGCCAATGATGAGAGTCTTCATCGATCAGAACGTTTGATCTTCAAGAAGTGGGTCGCACAGGAGATGCACGGGTCGTAATTCCGAATCGCCTGCTCACAATGCCACTGCAATTTCTCATCTGACAGGTCGATAAACTGGGGGACGAGGCGGAAGAGATCGTTCTCGATCGTCTTCTGATTCTGTGAGGTGGGCGGCACGATCTTTGCAAGTGTGATCTCCCCCTGGTGGTCGACATCGTAGCGATGATAGAGAAGGCCGCGTGGAGCCTCGGTGCAACCGTAGCCGGTGCGGCCCGATGGGTCGACTTCAGCGGATGGTGCATCAGGTCTGACGTAGGACTCGACGACGCGCAGGGCTTCTTCGAAAGCGTAGAGGAGTTCGACGCTTCTTACAATGATACTCTTGAATGGATTGAAGCACTCGCCATCGAGCCCTGCAGCCTTTGCGGCCTCCTGAGCGCGTGGTGTGAGCTTTTCAAAGTTCAGATTGAATCTCGCCATGGGGCCCACGAAGTATGCACCGCGTTCTTTCAAAACCGAGTGCAGCGCATTGGTGTAAGGCACGTGATCTTCTTCGAAATGGTTCTCGTAGTCGCTGATGGCAATGTCGAGACCTTGATTGGAGACGAGACGACCTTCGCACATGGGGTATTCGTCAGGGTGCCGGAGGCTGACAAACTCATATTCCTGATCAAAGTCGGGAAACGGCAACTCGGCGACCCAGTTAATCGTCTTCTCGGCCGCGTCGATTCCCCACTTGAGATCTTCCGCCAGTTTGGCGAAGACGCGCGGGTGCGGAGCTTTATAAAATCCGCCAACTTTGACATTGATCGGATGAATCTCGCGCCCGCCCAGAATGATTCCAATGTCGTTGCCGATTTTCTTAAGCCGAAGCCCCATCTGCACAAGGTCGCGATGATCCTTGGCCATCTCAATGGCGCTTTCGTAACCAAGAAAATCCGGGGCATGTAGCATGAATACGTGCAGGCCGTGGCTTTCGATCCATTCGCCACAGTACAAGAGTCGGCGTAAGTCGCGCAGCGTGCTCCCGAGATGAACTCCGGCTGCATTCTCCATTGCATGGCAGGCACTCATTTGATAGGCGACAGGACAAATGCCGCAAATCCGTGCCGTGATGTCCGGAGCCTCTTGAAAAGTCCTGCCTTGGAGAAACGCTTCAAAGAAGCGTGGTGGTTCAAAGATCTTCAGCTGCACGTCTTCGACCTTGCCATCCTTGATTTCCACATGCATCGCGCCCTCGCCTTCGACACGTGCGAGGTAGTCGACTTTGATGGTTTTGGTCTTCTTCTTGCCTGTGCCTGGTGTGTCGGAATCACTCATGTTTCTCGCTCTCGGTTCGGAAAGGTTCAGCGTAGCCGTTATAGGAACGGTAAGCGCGAAGAATGTCGGATTTGGGCACTCCCATGGCCTTCCACTGTGCGGTCAAAGCACTCGTGTTAGGAGTTTCCGTTGGGCCAAAGCAACCGTAACAGCCGCGATCATAGGCGGGGCAGATTGCTCCGCAACCTGCTTGAGTTACCGGGCCAAGGCAGGGGGTGCCGTGTGCCGTCATCACACAGACATTGCCGCGTGCCTTACATTCCATACAAACGCTGTGAGTGGCAATGTTAGGTTTTCGCCGATGAAGGAATGCCAGGATTACTTCGAGCAGTTGCTTCTTGTTCACCGGGCAGCCCCGGAGTTCAAAGTCCACATGCACATGATCGGCGATGGGTGTCGAGGTGGACAGGGTGTCGAGGTATTGAGGCGAGGCGTAAACAACCGAGGCCATTTCGCCGATTTCGCGATAGTTGCGCAAAGCTTGAATGCCACCTGCCGTGGCGCAGGCTCCAATGGTGATGAGGTATTTAGAATCGGCGCGCACTTGTTGAATACGCTCTGCGTCGTGATTGGTGGTGATGGATCCCTCCACCAGTGAAAGATCATACGGGCCGGGAAGAACCCGGCGAGTGGCTTCCGCGAAGTTAGCAATCTCAATCGCGTCCGAGACCGCAAGTAATTCGTCCTCGCAGTCTAACAAGCTGAGTTGGCAGCCGTCGCAGGAGGCGAACTTCCATACAGCAAGCTTGGGTTTCGATGGGGGAGTCTCGCTCATAATTCGCGCTGGGAAAACCAGAATTGGATGTGATCATGACGAAACACCGGGCCATCTCTGCAAATGAACTCGGGCCCAAACTGGCAGTGCCCACAGAAGCCGACGGCGCACTTCATGTTGCGTTCCATGGTGAGGTAAATTTGTTCGCTGGCGAGTCCGTGTTTCTGGAGCTCGACAATGGCGTAACGCATCATGATCTCTGGGCCACAGATCATGGCTATGGATTTGTCGGGATCAAATTCAACTCTGGGTACCAAACTGGTGACGACACCGACATTGCCTGTCCATTCGCTATCCGCATGATCAACCGTCACCTTGGCGTCCACTCCACGCAGGCGTTTCCAGGCCATTAGCTCAGGGCTGAAGAGGATATCGTCGGGTGTTCGCGTCCCTGTCAGGATGATTATACGTCTATAGCATTCTCTGTTCGCTAGCGCATGATAGATGGCGGGTCGCAGCGGAGCCAGGCCGATTCCTCCTGCCATGAAGATCAGATCGCGTCCGGCCGCTTTTTCCATCGGCCATGCGCTCCCGAACGGCCCTCGTACACCAACATGATCTCCGGCCTTCAGGGCAGCCAGTGCCGCGGTTACTACGCCTACTTTGCGGATGGTATGCACCAGGACGTCATCATCAGTGGGATCGCCACTGATCGAAATAGCGCTCTCCCCGGTACCAAAGGCATAGAGCATATTGAATTGCCCAGGCGAGAAGGCAAAGGAAGGGCGTGCTTCAGCCGGTTGCAACTCCAGAGTGAAGGTATCATGCGTTTCCGAGCGGTTGGCGATGACTCGATACGCCGCCGGTAGCATGGCGTCGGTCTCTGCAGGCATGTTCAAGGACGCTGTCACGTTGCTATCCTTTGTTCCCATACACATCGAGAAGTTGCAGGCGCGTTGCGTGCAAACGTTCCACCATCACTCGCGAAAGGCGTTTCATCAATTCGTATCCAAGGCGGGTGTCGTCTTCACACTTGATGCGAAGGCACTTGCCGTCCAAGGCGATCGCCCGCACCTCTTTTACTGCTTTCACATCAAACTGCCATTCATAAGGGGGCATGAGCCACGACCAACCGACGACGTCTCCAGCGTTTAACGTCTGAATCATTACCTCTCCTTGAGGTGAGGGGAAAGCCACCGCCACGCGGCCTTCGCGCAGGAGGTAGAACACATCCGCTGGCTCTCCCTGTCGCGCAAGAGGGACGCCCGCCTTAAATAGCACATTCCTGGCGCATCCTGAAATCAGGGAGATTGCTGAGTCATCCAGTCCGACAAAGAAGGGATGCATTTTCAATATGGGCTCTAAAGTGGTGACCTTCATGATTCTCGAATGGCTGCTACTTCTTCAGTAATGTCGATGCCCACCGGGCACCAAGCGATGCAACGACCACAACCGACGCAACCGGAAGAGCCGAATTGATCCTGCCATGTGGCCAACTTGTGAGTCATCCACTGGCGGTAACGTGATTTGGCAGTCTGTCTTGCACTGCCACCATGCATGTGCGTGAAATCGAGCGTGAAACACGAATCCCAGGATCTCCAGCGTTCCGCGTTTTCGCCAGTGAGATCCGTCACATCCTCGACGGTCGTGCAGAAACAGGTCGGGCAAACCATTGTGCAGTTGGCACAGGTTAGACAGCGCTCCGCCACATCGTCCCAGCGCGGATGTTCGAAATTCTCGTAGAGCAGTTCCTTCACGCCTTCGACATTCATGGCGCGTCCCATCTGCGTTGCTGTCTTGGCGACGATGTCTTCCGCCGCCTGGCATTCATCCTGAGTGGCGGGCCGCGATCGGAGCTTTTCAAGCACTTCCCGGCCCGCCTCGCTCTGCGCCGACATGAGAAACTGATGTCTTTCACCATCAAGTAACTCTGTCAGGGCAATGTCGTAAGGTGTTTCCTCACAAACTTTTGGGCCGGTTTTCATCGACACACAAAAGCAAGTGCCCCCTGCCTGGCCGCAATTCACGGCGACTGTGAACGCACCTTTCCGTCTGCTTGCATACGGCTGATCTACAGCGCCGCTTCGCAGGAACACGCGGTCTTGAATGGCAATCGCATGCAATTCGCAGGAACGCACCCCGATGAATGCGTAATCTGGCGGTTCTTCGGCATCATTGGTGAAGGCGATAGTGCCATCGTCGTTGCGCTTTGCCTGTAGCAGCTTTACACGCGGGGGATGAAGAAACTTTTTCCATGACTGGGGGCCGACGACGTAGCCAAACAGCGCCGCGTCCTCACGTTTGTGCAAACGGTAGTGTCCGCCGCTCTGCTCATCTGTCCAGCCGATGGGTAATTCTTCAACGCTGCTGATCTCTTCATAAATGATAGCCTGATCACTCACCGTTGGGCCCACCACGGTGTAGCCAGACTCTCGCAGGATGTCGAAGAGCATGCCGAATTCTTTTCTATCAACGATCACTTTCATCAGCAAATTCTAGGTAGTTGTTCCCCTGAGTGACGATCAAGGATTCGGCTCGTTCCAAGGACGGATTCCAGAATCACACGCCCGGATCGTCCTTCTCCAACCTGGCCCACGCGGACCGCGCCATGGGACTCCGAATGTGAACGCATGGCCTCCAGGGCTCCTTCAGCATCGGCTTCAGGAACAATGGCCACGTAACGTCCTTCATTGGCCACATAGAGTGGATCCAAGCCGAGAAGTTCACATGCCCCCTGAACATTCTCAGACACCGGAATCCGATCTTCTTTTACCAGAAACTCAAGCTTCGCATCACTGGCAATTTCCTTAAGTCCTGTTGCCAGTCCACCGCGCGTCAGGTCACGCAAGCAGTGGACGTTAATTCCTGCATCAAACAAGGAAGCCACGCTGCGGTGCAGGGCTGCGCAATCACTTTGGATTGTGCTTTCGAACTGAAGTCCTTCGCGTTCAGCAAGGATAGCAATTCCGTGTCTACCGACATCGCCGCTCAAGAGGATCGCATCTCCCGGCTGAACGGAGGAAGGCGCTATGACAAGATCATGTTCGAGGACACCGATCCCTGACGTATTCACAAACAAGCCATCGCCATGTCCGCGATCAACCACCTTCGTGTCGCCAGTGACCAAGGTGACCAGGGCCGCATTGGCAGAGTCGCGCATCGAGTGAATGACACGAGTCAGTTCATCCATGGACATCCCTTCTTCGATGATCAAACCTACACTCAAATGTAGCGGACGTGCACCGCACATAGCGAGGTCATTGATCGTGCCGCAAACCGCCAGCGCACCGATATCACCTCCAGGAAAGAATCGCGGCTGCACAACATACGAATCGGTGGTGAAGGCCAGTCTCTGGTCGCCGAGTGTGATCACGGCACCGTCGTGCTGCTGGTTCAGCCATGGATTGTCGAAAGCAGGGAAAACGAGATTCTTGAGCAGGCGATGAGTCATCATCCCGCCGCCGCCGTGTCCCAGCTGAATGGTCTCGTGCGTTTGATTGGGAAGTGGGCAGCTGGACTCCATTAGTGGGGGGATAATGTTCGAAATTCACCGAGATAGCCACGCAGATCTTGCCGCTCACTGCGCAACCTGTTGCTCTCCAGCGCGATATTGATAGTAGGCTGCGCAGGCACCCTCACCGGATACCATTGTAGCCCCTAACGGATGCTCAGGCGTGCAACGTTCTCCAAAATGCGGGCATTCCCTGGGTTTCTTCAAGCCCTGCAGAATCAATCCGCTGATGCAGCCCGTATCTGGAGTTTCCAAGTCCATGGCCAAGTCAAAGCGTTTGTCGGCGTCATAGGCTTCATAGGCATCCGCCAGCCCCAGCCCGCTTTGAGGGATCTCGCCGATGCCACGCCAGGGCCGCGAGACCACCTGGAAAACTTGCCGCATGATCTCCTGAGCCGTTCGATTGCCCTCGCGCTTTACCGAACGGCTGTACGGATTCTCCACTTCGGCGCGTCCTTCTTCGAGTTGCTTCACGCACATGTGAATGCCTTGCAGAATATCGACTGGCTCGAAGCCGGTGACCACGATGGGCACGCGATATTTCTCCGCAATGGGGAAGTATTCCTCGTAACCCATCACGGTGCAGACATGGCCGGCTGCGAGGAATCCTTGAACGCGGTTGTCTGGCGATTCCAAAATTGATTCCATGGCCGGAGGGACCATCACATGGGAACAGAGAATGGAGAAGTTTACCAACCCCTCTTTGTGAGCCTGAAAAACAGCCATGGCATTGGCTGGTGCAGTGGTTTCGAATCCGATCGCGAAGAAGACGACCTCTCTGCCCGGATTCTCACGTGCGATCTTCAGCACATCCATTGGCGAATAGACGATACGCACATCACCTCCCTCAGATTTTGCCTGGAAAAGATTATCCCGCGATCCGGGGACGCGCAGCATGTCTCCAAACGAACAGAAGATGACGTTTGGCAATCGCGCGATCGCAATCGCCTTGTCGATCATCTCGACCGGCGTGACGCACACGGGACATCCTGGGCCATGGATCAGATGAATGGCGTCTGGCAGCAAGTCATCAATTCCAAACCTGACAATGGCGTGCGTTTGGCCGCCACAGACTTCCATCAGCGTCCACGGTTGCGTAACCATATGCGTGATCGCCTCAGCAAAGCGAAGGGCAGAGGCACGATCTCGATAGTCATTGAGGAACTCCATTCCAGCACATACTGTCAGCTTTGTCCTCTGACGCCAAGATTTCGATTTCAAGAACAGATTTGATTGTTAGTAATGTGAATGTGGCTGAATCCAAACGTAGCAAAGCATCGATAATCGGATTATTCGCCGGGCCACTGGCGGGTATGGTGGTCTACGCGCTTTTGCCGGAAAGTTACAGCGCTGCAGACGGAACGGCCATTGCGCTATCCCATCCAGCGATGCTCACAGCCGCGCTGGCCACCTGGATGGCCATTTGGTGGATGACGGAAGCGATCTCGGTCTACGCCACAGCGTTGCTTCCGCTCGCGGTCTTGCCAGCTGGAAATGCGGTCGGTATCAGCAGCACCGCATCGGCTTATGCGAATGAACTGATCTTTCTCTTTATGGGAGGATTCATCCTGGCGCTAGGCATGCAACGCTGGGGATTACACCGGCGCATTGCCCTGACAGCGTTACGTATTGTCGGGACACGGCCACGCTTTGTTATCGGTGGATTCATGGTCACGACGGCCGTCTTGAGCATGTGGGTTTCTAATACAGCGACAGCCTTAATGATGATGCCCATTGCAATAAGTTTGATCGACCTGCTGGTAAAGGAGGATGACGATCCTAAAAGCGAATCGCATCGGTTTGCCGTTTGCCTTATGCTGGGCATTGCCTATGGGGCGTCCATCGGGGGGCTCGGAACCATTATTGGCTCTCCATCAAATGTTTTCGTGGTGTCCTACATGAAGACAGAAATGGGCCGAGAGATCAGCTTTCTCCAGTGGATGTTCATTGGCGTTCCCATCGTTTGCGTTTTTCTTCCTATAGCATGGTTTCTCCTGACGTTTGTTCTGCATCCCGTGCGAATCAATCAGTTAGGCGAAGGGAAAAGCCATTTGCGCGAAGCTTATGACGGCCTAGGAAGAGTTAAGCCGGGAGAATGGGCGGTATTTCTCACATTCATGGCAACTGCCTGTGCGTGGATGACGCGCCCGTTTCTTACAACGCTTCAGATAGGTGATTTCCAGCCGTTTAAAGGTCTAACAGATGCGGGAATTGCCATGATTGCAGCCCTGTGTCTCTTTGTAATTCCAGTTGATCGCAAAGCCTCCACATTTGCCATGAACTGGGAATGGACCGTCAAACTACCGTGGGGACTGTTAATCCTCTTTGGTGGCGGCTTGAGCCTGGCGTCAGCGTTAGATAAGACAGGCGTTAGCGCCTTTCTTGGGGCACAAGTCAATGCACTGGGCGGGGTTCCGCCCTGGCTTTTCGTCACCATCGTAATCACTTTCGTGATCTTCCTGACAGAACTCACTAGCAACACCGCCACGACTGCCGCCTTTGTTCCTATTCTGGCAGCTGTTGCTGAAGGACTCGGAATGTCCGTGGTGGGCCTGATCGTTCCTGCCGCTCTTGCCGCGAGCTGCGCGTTCATGTTACCGGTCGCGACTCCGCCCAATGCCATCGTCTTTGGCACGGGGCGCGTGACCATTCCTGAGATGGCGAGGACAGGAATCTGGTTGAATTTGGTTGGCGTCATCATTATCACCCTCGCCACCTACTTGCTGGTCGTTCCGCTTTTGAACTGATCAAGTCCGAACAAGGGAACTACGGTTGACCTTGCCAGGGGGGAGCGGGAGAGCGATCCGGTTTCCGTGATTGGCAGCAGAGCGTTGGCTGGACGTAAGTGAAAACCCATCCGCACCCACTTCGCCAAGGTAAATGTCGAGTTCAGTGCTCAGTCTAATTAATTGGAAACTGAGTTACTGCTCGTTAGCTCTGCGTGGAGTTCTTTCAGCTCAGTGGCGGGAATTTTGATTCTTTTGCGATCATAGGTCACGAGACCGTTGATCTCGCCTTCAACATCGGTCGTCTGGGTGTAGACGCCGGCAGCAATACCCTGGGACTTCAATTCTATCAGCTTGCGAAGCGATTCCTTGTAGCGCTCTTTGTATTCGGCAGCGTCCTTAGGTAGACCACCGTATCCCCAGTTCCGGGTAGAATTGTCCCACAGGTGACCTGGCTCAGGTAAGCCATGGCCACCGAATTCGCCCACCACTTTGATGAAGTCGTCGAAGCGATGATTCACATTGAGTTCGAAAGGGAAACCTGGGTGCGGATACTGATGGTGATCTACGATGTGTCCCGCTGGCCAGAAATTGCCACCACTTGCGATGTTCACAGCGCGGCTCGGATCGCGATCAATTGTCCAGGTTCCGACTTCCTGCGTGCGATGCTGTCCCCAGGCTTCGTTGAATGGCACCCAGACAGCGATGCTTGGATGGTTTTCTAACTCTGTGATCATCCGATCAAGTTCGAGCATGAACTGCTCGTGCTCTGCATCTGGCCATGTCGCATCTTCTGGGTCTGGCTCAAGGCGTGTCCATTCAGGATTCGGGCCACCTGAGACATGATCCTGCCATACTAACATTCCAATCTGATCGCAGTATGTGTAGAATCGGCGCGGTTCGATCTTGATGTGCTTGCGAATCATATTGAATCCGGCGGCCTTGAGATAATCAACATCCCAATTCATGGCGGCATCGGAGGGAGGGGTAAGAAGGCCATCGGGCCACCAGCCTTGATCGAGCGGCCCCCAGTGAAAGTAAATCTCTCCATTCAAGGTGAAGCGCCAATGTCCATCGGCGTCTCTAGTGCGACCCACTTCGCGAACCCCAACATAGGACTTCACTGTGTCGGCACCGCTGGTAATGGCGAGGTCATAGAGCGTAGGTGACTCAGGAGACCACAACTGAGGGGAGGGAATCTTGAAAGTGACTGTTCCCTTACCACTGGCCCTGGCGATCTCACTATCGCCCGCCGTTGCGACAATCACCGTCTCGACATCATTGGCAGGGCCATGAATTTCCACGGTAACCGTTCCATCGATTTTGGTTGAAACTTTCAACCGCTCGATGTGTTTGTCTGGAACCGTTTCCATCCAGACGGTGCCCCAGATTCCAGATACCTGCGTGTAAAAGATTCCGCCGGGTCGAGGTGTCTGTTTGCCAAGAAGCTGGAACCCGTCCGTGCTGTCCAACACCCGCACGTAGAGATGGTCGTCTGTGCTGGTCAGCGCATCGGTGATGTCGAATTTGAATGGCGTGTTTCCGCCTTGATGACTGCCAATTTCCGTATTGTTGATCCAGACTTGAGTCTGGTAATCGCAAGCTTCAAAGTGTAGGATGACACGTTTGCCATCGTCTGCTTTGGTGTCAATTGGCCGGTGATACCAAAGCTCCTTATCATCATGTAGAAGACGCTGGACGCCGGAAAGTTTTGATTCAACAGGAAAAGGAACAAGGATCTGGCCTTCCCATTTTTCGGGACGAGAAGCACCTGCCTCTGTGATTGAATAATCCCAGAGGCCATTGAGGTTGGTCCACTGATTACGTACGAGTGCCGGGCGAGGATACTCGCGCCAGGCGTTCTCTGGGGTTACTTTGGCTCCCCACTCGGTGATGAGTTCGGATTTGAATGGACTCTCCGGACGTTTGGCGGGTGGCAATTCAGGGACATTTTCAGCATCGATAAGATGCACGTCGATGGCTTGACCGCCAGTGCTCTGGCTACAATGCACGGCAAGCAAATTGGTGCCTTGCTTCACCGCAGCACGTGCGGATTCATCAAGAGGCACGACGCTGTAACTCGTGATGTATCCTTCAAAAGCGGCAATCTTCTGCCCGTTTAGAAAGACCTCAGCATCTTCGTCATGATAAACATAGAGCGCGGGTTTTTCTGGCACCTGTTCCAATTCAACCAGACGACGAAGCCATATGTTATTGGTGTTCCACGCCGTACTCACACGTGAACCCGGTGTGGAATATTCGCCAAAACCTCCAGCCCCTTCACGCCAGGAGGTGTCATCAAACTGGACATTCTCCCAGCCGTCAGCTGGTTCCTGAAGTGTGTATCGCCAGAGAGGATCCGCAAACTGGCCGAGGGCGTTCGCTGTAAGAAAGGATAGCGATAGTAAGACAAATGAGTATCTCATGGTATTGAATTGGGAGTTGAGTAATGAGAGTCAGGAATCAGAGCATGGTAGCGGCATCGACCGGCGAGACCATGAATGCATCGAGGTTTCTACCGCAGCGTTTTTTGTATGCCTCAACAACATCATGGCAGAATCTGAGTGCTCGCTCACGAGGAACCAGATTGATAGTGCAGCCTCCGAAGCCTCCTCCGGTCATGCGAGAGCCAACTGCACCAAATCGCGGCGCAAGTTCGACCAGAGCATCGAGTTCGGCGCAGCTTACTTCATAGTTGTCTCGTAAAGATAGGTGACTGGCGCTCATGAGCGAAGTGAGTCTTCCATGGTCTTCCTGTTCCAGTGCCTGAGCGAACGCTGCAACGCGACCAATCTCAGAAACGACGTGATGCGCTCGACGGTAAAGTTGATCGCTTAACTGATGTTCGGATGCTTCGACCTGCTCCAAAGTAGCGTCGCGGAGAGTTGCGAGGTCCAACATGGCGGCAGCTGATTCGCAATCCGCCTTGCGCTTCGCATACTCACCATCTGCTAATGCATGTCGTACGCCACTGTTTACCAATACTACGCTTAAAGATTCCGGGATCGGAAATGGGGTTATTTCTAAGTTGCGACAATCGATCATCAGCGCATGTTCTGCGCGTCCGTGGGTCACTGCCAATTGATCCATGATACCACATGGTACTCCCGCAAAGGTATGTTCAGCCTCTTGACATCTTTTGGCACGCTCAAGTGGCGAAACCTTGAGTCCTGATATCGCTTCAATAGTTAAAGCGGAGACAGCCTCCAGAGCAGCGCTACTACTCAAGCCCGCTCCGGCTGGTAAGTCGGCATCGATTACGGCTTCGAAGCCTCTCACTTCGGCTCCGAGACTTTGATACACTGCCGCAACTCCAATCACATAGTTCGCCCAGGCATCGGCTCCGCTAAATGGCGCCAACGCATCCAAAGGCTGGGTTAACGTCCCTTCAGGAATACTTGAACTCCATACCCGAATCTCGGGTGCTTCAATTGGGGCCGCGGCGCAAGTGACGTAGCGATCAACAGCGAGAGGCATTACTAACCCTTGCTGGTAATCGACATGCTCGCCGATCAGATTGACTCGTCCGGGAGAGCGCGCGATGAATGCGGCTGATCTGCCAAAAACTTCTTTAAAGAGGCGCTGGCTGGGTGCTACTGAAAGCGACATGATGGAGACTTAGACGAGTGAACTGGTTTAACATCGTCCATCGTCTCAGTTTCTTCTGCCACTCGCAAGAGATCCCTGACAGGAATAATCCTTCAGAGGGCGCGGCTTCGCCTCCTTATCAGGTGTCTCGCTCTCCTCGTGCCATCACGACTTTACCAGTGCGGACAGTTTCGACAATTTCAAAGGGAGTGAGGAGGCGCGTTGCGGCGTCGACTTTGTCTGAATCGCCATGAATCATCGCGATCATTGACGTTTCAGTGAGGTCTACGGTTTTGCCTCCAAAGTGCTCGATGATTTGAAGTGCCTCCGTTCTTGACTGGCCCTGCACCATAACCTTTACAAGCAGCAATTCCTTCACCACTGCATGGGCGCTCGTGTGTTCAGAGCAATGGATGACATCGATCAATTTTTCACACTGTTGAATGATCTGGTGCAAGCCGGCAGGGTCGCCACTGATTCCCAGCGTGAGCCGTGAGAATCTTGGATCCCGTCCCTGCGATACGACCAGCGAGTCAATGTTATAACCGCGCCGGGCAAATACCTGACAGATTCGCATGAGGACACCTGGCTCGTTATTGACGAACATGCTCAAGGTGTGCCCACCGAGGATATCTGGGGCAGGTGGCAGTTTACTATCGGTTGTGACGATGGTGCGTGGCATAGGAAAAAAGTTTCAGAGTAGACAGTTGAAAGTGGCGATGCGGAGTAATCAGGTAGATCCGACTGGTTTTGCCATTTTGTGCTTGGGAGGCTCGATCAGCATGGCTTCAAGAGCAGCTCCTGCAGGAATCATTGGGAAGACATTCTCCGTCTTGATGCACTCGGCATTGACGATGACGGGGCCGTCTCTGTGCTCAAGAGCTCGCTTGAGAACCTTCTCTACATCGGCAGGTCGTTTAACATTGAGTCCAAGAGCCCCATAGGACTCCGCCAGTTTTGCAAAGTCGGGATTGCCGATGAGATCCACACCACTTTCGCGGTTGTCGAAGAAAAGCTCCTGCCATTGGCGCACCATTCCAAGATAGTGATTATTCAAGACCAGAACGATGACTGGCAACTTATGAACAACGGCGGTAGCAATTTCGCAGAGGGTCATCTGGAAACCGCCGTCACCAACGATTGCTACGACTGTGGCGTCGGGCTTGGCAAACTGAGCGCCGATCGCTGCAGGAAAGCCGAATCCCATTGTTCCTGCTCCACCTGAACTGAGCCAGTGAAAAGAAGCATCATTGCGGTAAAATTGAGCGGCCCACATCTGGTGCTGGCCGACGTCTGTGGTGACAATCGCTTTTCCTTCAGTGATCTTGTAGAGTTCGTCGATCACCTGCTGGGCGCGAAGGCCTCCCTGTTTCTTGTAACCAAGAGGGAACTTCTTCTTGTAGCCATCCAGATGTTCAAGCCACGGCTTCGAGTCGAGTGTCGTGATATGCTTGTTCAGCTCTGTTAGAACAGCGCGAGCATCACCGATGACTTCCACATCAGGACGAATCATTTTGTTCATCTCGGATGGGTCGATGTCGATATGGACAATTGTCGCATTGGCGCCAAACTTATCGGCCTGGCCGATAATTCTGTCATCGAAACGAGAACCTACATTGAGGATCAGGTCGCACTCGCACATCGCCTTGTTCGCGTAAGCGGTGCCGTGCATACCTAACATTCCCAAAGAAAGGGCATGGGTTTCAGGAAAGACGCCCTTGCCAAGCAAGGTTGACGTTACCGGTGCCTGCAACGTTTCAGCCAGTTGCATCAGCTCCTGATCTGCCCGTGCGATCATCGCTCCGTGCCCGGCCAGGATGACTGGGCGTTTGGATTCCCGAATAGCGCGAGCGGCGCGCATCACGGCATCTTCATCTATCTTGTATGATTCCTCAGGGTGGTAACCCGGAAGGTCGGGTTCCTGATGGAGATCGCCTGTGAATGGAGACTGACTGATGTCCTTTGGAATATCGATAAGCACCGGGCCAGGCCTGCCTGTCGTCGCAATGCGGTATGCCTCTGCTGCAATTCTAGGAAGGGCATTGGTGTCGCGCACCAGATAATTATGTTTAACAACTGGCAGTGTGATACCGAAAATATCAGCCTCCTGAAACGCATCTTTCCCAAGCATCCAAGTGACCTGCTGTCCCGTGATAATGATCATCGGAATCGAGTCCATCTGCGCTGTCATGATCCCCGTGATGGTATTGCCGGCACCTGGGCCACTGGTTACCAGAACAACGGCTGGTTTGCCGGTCGCGCGAGCATAGCCATCAGCCATATGCGTCGCACCTTGTTCATGCCTGGTAAGGACAAACTTGATGTCTGTCTCTACAGTTTCGAGGGCATCGAAGATGGGCAAAGCCGCACCGCCTGAATAACCGAAGATGTATTCGACCCCCAACTCGTTAAGAGTGTGAATCAGGGCCTGTGCACCATCCATTGTTTGTTCTTTCATAGCGATCTGAATAAAATCGAGATTATTCAGATAAATACGCCCCTATTCAGAGCGTCGTCAAAGGAAAAGCGCGATGAATTCGTGCAAATTGGTGGCAGTGAGAGATTTCGAGCGTCGAAAATTGCCTATTTCGATCTAAATGGTCGTTGTTTTAGATGTGTGGCAGTCAAGAATTGCAACTTTTTGATCAAATGCGAGATCACTCAGTGTCTCCTTTTCCCAATTTTGACAAAATGCTCTCAAGCATTTTGCGCTGCTCGCTCAATTCCTCTCGAACGGCTTTCAGTTCACTTGGAGAAGCTTTTTCATCCTTAGGCACCAGCACTCCTTGACCCAGAAATGTCGTTCCAAATGCATTGGCTTCCCTATCTGCTGGAGTCAGGGAAACGTTTGTCCTTTTTCCTTTGCTGATTCGCACGAGTTGAAGAGGTTTCTCGTTTTTACCAGCATCGAGGACGAGTGCCACGAGGTCTTCCCGGCTACTTAGCTTTGTCCCCTTAGTCGTTGTCAGTAGATCATATTTTTGAAACCCGGCTTTATCGGCAGGTGAATCCTTCACAACTTGCTTCACAACGAGCGATGTTCCCTTTGCCAGTTCAAGTTGAGAGAGAACTACGGCGCCGGGAGCTTCGACCTCTACTCCAATGTAGTAGGGAGCTGATTCGATGCCTTCGGCCATGAGTTCGGAAAGGGAGGAACTATCCTGATTGAAGAGATCCTTCAGACTACCACCAAGAAACGACTGCGCGAGTTTACCTGCCTGTTCAGGATGCGCCTCGACAAGTTTTGAAATGGTGTCACCCAGTCCCGCCGAATTCTTCCCAAGAAAATCGCTCAAGTTGATCGACATCTTTTTCTTTCCCGCGCCTGTTTGGAATTCGACGATTTCGCCGTCTGATTCGATCAGGATGCCGCCAGGTTCAATTTCGACCACCATCGATTCTTCAACCAAATCCGTTTGATTCGATTCGACTTCTGGATCGTCCGCGAAGGAGGTGAGCAGCACAGCAGGAGCCATGGCAGCAATAGTAAGAGAGGCAGTGAGGATTTGAGAGCGATTGTGATTCTTCATCTGATTAAAGGTGAGATATTTAGAGGAGACTTGGATCATTCCGCACGTGGGCGGACGATCACTTTATTGACGGGTATGACGATACGATCGCCATCGTCGAGTTGGTGAGAAACATAGCGCGTCATTAGCGACGCCTCGTAGCCGCTGTCAGCGATATCGGCATTCAGCTGCTTGAGTACTGCAGCCGCCTTCGAAACTTCCTGGGCCTGAGGGGTGGGGGAACTTGTGGTGGGAGCTTTCGGTAATGCTGCTACAAATGATGGAAAAGATCCGGCAGAATCGCTGGCCGCAATAGATGATGCTGGTGGGCTCGTGTCAGGAGTTGAGGAATTGGCAAGGAAGCCAGCCGCGAAAAGTCCAATGGCAAGAGCGGCGGCGATAGCGAGTTTGGCCCCGGCAGGGAAGACTGATCGCTTTAATGGAGGAAGCGCAATGAGCGACTGTTCGCTGATTGAAGCTTCGCTCAACATCTGGGCTTCGACGAATGCCAGGGAAACGTCGCGCCAATAGCAAGGGGCACTTTGTTCGATCCAGTGTAGCATCTCCTTTCGTTCGTTCTCTCCCAGTTCTCCGTCGGCGAGACGTTGAATGTTTAAAGTGAGCGTTTCTTCGTTCATAAGATTCAGTGATCAGTTGCCTCAGAGGGCGGTTGATTGACGCAGGATTCGGCGAAGTTCAGCGCGCGCCTGCTTGAGCCGATATTCAATGGTTTTGATGGCCACTCCATGTCTCGCCGCGAGCTCCTTGCAGGTGACGTCTTCATTATATTTCTGCTCAAGCAAAACGCGCGAATTCGTTTCCAGCTTGCCCATGGCCTCACGGACAGCATCGATACTTTCGATCCGCAACACCCAGTCGTATGGTGATGGCGGCATTTCGTTGGCTCCGATCGGCGCTTCACCTTCCAGTCGGTCGCGCAGGCGCCGCCGCCGTTGCACTTTGCGCCAGAAGTCTTGAACTTTATGGATAGTGATCGATCGAAGCCAAGCTCCTATCTTTTGAGGATCCTCCGGACGAGAGATCTTTTTTTCTTCTCCTAGAACTGCGATCGCCACTTCCTGCATGACGTCGTCGATTGCGCCAGCCTCGTCGCCCATGCGATAGGCAACCAGTTTCCTCAACCCATCCTCATGAGTCCTGTAGGCGGATGTCCAGTCGATAGCGGATGAGCTGGAGACTGGTGGGGTTTCTGGGCTTTCTGAGGCCATTGAGGACAGGTGGGGCATTTGAGCTTCTTCACTATCGTTGTCGCCGTCAACGAGGTGATCCCCTAAAAGAATCCCTTAGTAAATTGGTCGTCAGAAATGATCAGATTCTTTCGATGGATGATTTAAGTGTTCACAATGAACGAGTTAGGTGTCTGGTTCCGGATTGGAAAGTGCGAGTTCAGAATTCGAGAAAACTGGATTTGTAAATAGGGGAAACCCCTAATTAAATTTTGCTGATAAATTGGACATAACTGTTACGGTTTTGTCACTCGAGAGAGTCGCATATATAGAGCCAAATATATAGATCCCTTAATCCCCGAAAACTCCTTTCAGCCACGCGGTTGAAGGGAGTTTTTCTTTTCCGGGCACCTAAAAGCAGCGATTCCTCATGATTCTCAGCTATTTTCGGAGCTCGTCGCCGTGCTGATTTTGCTTCCCAAGCGAGGGAGAAGACATACGTTCGAAGTAGAATGTCGAAGTTTTACATTAGCATACATAGACGGATTCAAGTCATCGCGAAAGTTGGGGGAGTAGCCCTGATCTCCGCCGCACTCTGTAACGCGGGTGAACTCATCATTCGAGAAGACTTTGAGTCAGGCGCATCCAGATGGGAGCCATCTGACCCTGCTGCCTGGAAGATAACGGAGGCTCGCGGTGGTCAAGCGTATGAACTCATTACCAAAAAGAGCAAATTCAAGCCGCCGCATCGGAGCCCCCTCGGGATATCTATCCTTAAAGATGTTTACGTGGGAGATTTCACGCTCACCGCGAAAGTGAAGACCACACATGAATCTTACGGCCACCGCGACATGTGTTTGATCTTTGGTTACCAAGATCCAGGGCACTACTACTACGTTCACCTGGGACAGGCTGCAGACGATCATGCAAATCAGATTTTTATAGTGAATGACGCCCCGCGTACGAAGATTTCGAAACGATCATCATCTGGAACGCCCTGGGAAGATGATACCTGGCATCGGGTGAAGATTGTGAGGTCTGTCAAAACGGGAACGATCGAGGTCTTTTTCAATGATCTTGCCCATCCGGTAATGGTTGCGTCCGATAAGACCTTCGCCTGGGGAAGGATTGGCATTGGTTCCTTTGATGATACAGGAATGTTTGACGATATTGTTGTGACTGGAGAGCGAGTTGAGCCGTCTAAGTAGGGTAGATGATGCATGAGATTTCGAAAATGAAGACGTTCCATTCCTTACTCGTCGCCTCCGTGGTGCTCATGGGGAGCGTCGTCAGTGATCGCGTATTGGCAGCCCCTGCTGAAATTGACATTACTCCTGTGAAGCGGTGGATTGAGAAGCAGGCCGCGATGAAGAGTGCGGTTGTCAGTTTCACTCAGGAACGTCGTTTGCGCAGCCTGAAGCGTCCAATTGAGAAGAAAGGGAAATTCTGGTTCCAGGCACCATCGACCTTTCGATGGGAGCTGGGACAGCCGGCCGAAGTTATCGCTGTCCAGAAGGAAAAAGAGGATCTCTTCGTGGTGCGAGTGAAGGACAAGGTGGTCGAGCAATACTCTTATGCCAAAGTAGTGGAAGAGGGAAGCCGCAATGGCCTGTCCTTTCTCGAATCGGGGTTTCCAAGGGATCTGGCCACGTTCCAGAAGAATTTTAAGATCGTCTCGGTCAAAGAAAATCAGGGGTTCCACGAAATACAGACAACTCTGACAGACCGCCGCGCCTCTCTTGGCTGTCGTAAGATTGTGTTTTTCCTTGATCTCAAAAACCATGAGATTCGCCATGTGCACCTGTACTTTCGCGATGGTTCGATCGTGACGAACCGTTTCCAGTCCATAGAGAAGAACGTCAGCATCCCGTCGAGTAAGTTCGAGGTCGACACTGCTGGTCGCAAGGTTGAGAAGAAGTAAACGAGGAAGGTTTACCTATGATTGACTATCGACAGGCGTTGTAGCTGAGCGTATCACTCGGATTTTCCTCCTTCAACATTTTGAAATTTTCATCGTCCACTTCCAGTCTGGCTCGGCTATTTGTCGTTTGTATCGCACCGCTTTTTCTCACTGGTTGCACCATCCTCACCACTCTGATCAACACCGTTCTGGGTGTTGGGATGCAGGCGGCACAGGTGAAGTTGCTGTATCGTTGCGTGCCAGAAGGCGTCGCTGTGGACACGCCAGATGGACAAGTGAACATTGAAGAGCTGCACGTTGGTGATCTGGTCATCGGCTACAGTGGTCAGCCAGTGAAAGTCTTGCAGAAGCACGAGTATCTGGAGACGGATGCTACCGAGCGCTTCATGCGCGTCACGTTTGATGAAGAATTCGAAGTGCGCGTCTGTGATATGCACCGGATCAATGGGAAGCGGTCTATGAACCTGAGGCCGGGAACGGTGATCGAAGGGTACACGGTCTCTGATCTGGAACGTTACGGGGGTGTTGCTGTGTCTTACGATTTACTCACAGAAGACGAGGGCTATCGCATCAATGGCATTCCCGTGAACAGCATGATCCAGGAAATGGGGGCAGCGATGCAAAGAAGGATTGCCGGTGGAAATCAGTGGTCGGGCAGGGCAGGGCTTTAAGATTCCTCACGGAGCAGTTGGATGCTGCATGAAGGGCAATATTTTGGGTTGAAAGCCTTGCGGAAGTGCACTTTGCAAGCTGGACACTCCCATTGGAGTTGCAATGCTATCATTGCGGGAACTCCCACGATCCAGATAGCACAGAGAACAACTCCCTTAATGAACCCGAACGCGAAGAGAGGGACGCTTGCGAACACTATGAAAGCCAGATAGCATCCGAATCGATGAAGTCGCTTCGCTTTCGCGTGATGTTGGAACACCATGTCTTGCGAAAGGGCTTCCAGGTCTTCCAATCGCATCCTCCGTCCGTCCTTCGCCAATTGTTCGCTACAGTGCGGACAGAATTTTGGCTTTGAGACTTTGCCCAGGCATCTTTTGCAGCTGGGACAACTCCAGAATTTGCGAGAAAGAAAGATCGCGAGGATAATGGTTGCGGCCGCGCCGACAAAATGCGGCCCCGGGCTTCCCTTCGCTACGGAGGCAAGACTAAGGATGACACCACTGGCAAAAAGAAGTGGAACAAACGTAATCGTTCCCCAGATTTTTGCTCTTCGCAGTGATTCCTCATTTGCAGCAATCCGCGCTTCAGTTGTCTCGCTGGGTGACATCGGAAGAAATGTCCACAGGGAGTTCCTGCGTTGTTTCAGGTTCTCTCGGTGCGCTGCCTTCGTGAACTGGCACGACTTTGATCTCAACATCGACCGGAACAGCTCGCAGATTGGCAATGATGGCTTCGAGCTTCTCCACCGTCACATCGGCGAGAGTCGCTGGAGCGCGCTGGTGAGCTGCGGCGTCGTTGAGGACGGAGCCAATATGTTTCAGATTTTCTGAGAATAGACTGAGCTGGCCCACCACTCGGGACACAGGATCATTGTCACCACTGCCCCCCAGGATCTGGTTGCGGCCAAAGGTTTCCTTGATGGAATCCCATCTGGCGAGTTCGGAGTCTGTCAGGGTTCCTTCCAGTTCTTTGAACTTGAGCAGGTTTGCTTCGGCTCCGGTGGTCAATGTCTGTGACTCATTCTCGTAGTGGTCTACGATGACACCTTCCACTTCTTCGGGAGTCATCAGGGCCAGAATTTTCTCTGCTATCCGGTTCATGTTGCGATAGGAGCCCTGAAGTTTGAATGCAGGTTCGGTGCGATAGCTGTCCTCCATAGCAGCCGAACGAATGTATTCAAGATTCACCCTGAGAATGGTGTCGCGAACGCGCATGAGTTTCTCCACGACCGAGACCAGCTCATCTATTTCCTCCATGGCGTAGTTGCCTTCAAAATCTACACCTTCACGGGAGCCAGTCTCTGCAATCTTCATGATCGCATAGACGTCTTTCTGGCTTCTGCTTGCCAGCTTGCTGAGCACTGGATTCGAAGTGAGTGCGTTCTCGATATAGGAATCCTTAAAGACATTGGCGTGTCCGCCGATGATGTCTCCGAGGTTGTAAGTGTCGGCGCGGTTGGCAAGCATGTCGGGAATCTGGAACTTGCCGCCGCTCTCGGTGTAAGGGTTTCCTGCCATGACAACGGCGACTTTTTTCCCTCGCAAATCATAGGTGCGCGGCTTACCGTTGTAGACGCCCTCGATTTTTCTTTGCGCGTCGCAAAGTGAGATGAACTTCTGCAGGAACTCTGGATTACAGTGCTGAATGTCATCGAGGTAAATCATGACGTTGTCGCCCATCTCAAGAGACAGGTTCAACTTATTCACTTCTTCGCGAGCACTGGCGTTGGGCGCTTCCTCTGGATCAAGAGAGGTGACGTGATGTCCAATCGCTGGGCCATTAATCTTCATGAACGTGATGCCAAGTCTGTTGGCCACGTATTCCATCAGGGTTGTCTTTCCGTATCCTGGCGGGGAAATGAGCAGCAACATGCCCATTCGGTCAGTGCGCGTATTGGCACCAGCAGTTCCAAGTTGCTTCGCCAGATTGTCGCCGATCATTGGCAAATACACAGAATCGAGCAACTGATTGCGGACAAATGACGACATGACTCGCGGCTTAAACTCATCCAAGCGAAGGGTCTGCCTCCTGGCCTCCAGTAGTTCGCTCTTGATTCGGCCGTAGGCTTCGAAACGGGGAACGGCTACTTGATCGAAGCAACGCATCTTTTCAAGGAAGCCGTTGTAGTGCAACGCATACGTGCCGCCCTCGACCAGCGCATGTGCCCCTGACATTCCCTCAACATCAGATCGGGTAGCAAGTTCGATCACATCCTTCGAACGGAATCCGCCCCTGAGAAGGTGTGCAGCGGCCTCCTGAATAACGTCGTCGCTTATTTCGGTCGTCTCTGACTGCGTAAAGCCACGAAGCCAATCAAGCATGATTTCAAATCTGCCAGTCGGGTCTGATTCAAGGGCTCCCCAGGCTTCATCGAATTTTTTGGCAAGCCGCTTGCCCGTCAGCGCGGTCTTGAAATGGTTTACCGCCTCAGCTGCTTCGAGCGAAACAACGATATTCCCGGGAGAGGTCAGTTGTCCAAAAAGATAGAGGGCTGCTGAATGCGCAGTGTCTGATCGAAATGGGAGGCGTGGATAGGTCTTGAGAAATCTTTCGATAGCATCAGCGAGTTCAGAGATGCATGGGTGGTCATCGGTGGTGTCGGGAAAGGATTCACGCACAAGCCTGAAAGACTGGAGTTTCGCCTGCATGGTTTGCTTGGCCGTTTCGTCTTTCCATTGCTCCCAGAACACGATCGCACATGCCCGGGTATCCGGAGCGTAGCGCAACAGGCCAGCGGCTTCGTGCATCGGCAATAGGGCATCCAGAAGAAGCGCACAGTCGCGATCATGCACTCCTTTGGTATAACCTTCTGCGTAGCGTGGCCCCATGAATCGCTGGATCGACTCCAGTTGCTCACTTTCTGGCAGGGAGATAAATGCGGCGATCGACTCAGCTGCGAGCAGGGGATCTCCGCCATTCTCGAGTGCCAGAAGAATTCTCCACGCAAGAAATTCGACGCGATAGACATGATCGCTTTCGGACACTAGCTCTTGTTCCCACACATCCCGGGTCGCGAGAAAATCCGCATCGGTAATCTTCTCAAAGAAGTTCGTTCCGGCGAGATGAAAGAACATGGTTTCATCGCGTGGTACGATTGAAAGCTCGAGTTCCTGGGTGTTTGTAGAGAAGCGATGATTACCCAGGCGGATGACATTTGATCCATCCTCAAACAGTTCCTGTCTGTCCTTCAGTTGGCGGACGGCGTCCTCTCGCAGGGTTTTGAGACGTGTCTGGACATCGTCAGCTTTTACAGAATCTCCCAGCTCCTGTAGCTGCGCGATGATGTCGCGCACCTTTTCGATCATCAAGTCAGACGCGAGATAGCCATTGATGTCGTTGATAGACTTGAAGCCCTCAAGACGATGGCGAATGCCGTTGAGCACTCGTTCAGCGGATTTTGCAAGCGTGCCCGCACGTCGATTACGCGCTTCGAGCAGAGATTGCTTGCGAGCTTCGAATGCACTGTAGATCTCTTCGCGCTTGTTGCCGAGTTCTTCGACGTATTCTTCGAACTCGCTAAACCTTCCCTCCAACTCTTCGAGCTGGATCATCGTTTTCGTCAGGAACTCATCGCACTTGTCTGGAGTGGTGCAGAGATCAAGGTAGTTGATCACCGCCTGATTTAACAGTTTCACCT
Source organism: Brachionus paranguensis (assembly GCA_016802215.1). Taxonomy (NCBI): domain Eukaryota; kingdom Metazoa; phylum Rotifera; class Eurotatoria; order Ploima; family Brachionidae; genus Brachionus; species Brachionus paranguensis. The sequence continues at coordinate 174,462 of JAESIX010000053.1, read as the reverse complement.
GGGCTGTGAACTGTGCGGCACCTTCCGATCGTGAAAGATTCTTCTTGCGGTTCTTGAGCTCAACCTTGACTTGATTCAGCGTTGAGTAGATCGAGGAAACGTCATCAATGATTTTGGTTGTCTGTGTAGCGTCCTCAATCTTGAGGTTGCTGACGATGTCGATCAGCATCTCAAGTTCGGCTCCTGCTGCATCCAGTTCTTTCTCGATCTCAGTGGCCTCCGCCGCCTTACTTACCGATGGAACACGTTCCTGCTGCGTTGCTACTCGCTGCCTGTAAGGATCCAGCGCCTCATCTCGAAGCAAGAATTCAACGCACAGATTGGACTCTTTCTCACTCGCTTCCTGCGTGTCTTTTTCAAGCGAAGCGACTAGTTCCAGGTCTACATATCTCAGATCACGCAGCGAAATGATCTCGCCTCTGGTGGTGCGAAGCTCAGCCAAATTGTGAACGAATCCGAGAATGTCATCGGGTCGTGTGTGCTCAACCTGATTCAGGATTCTCACACATTTTTCCTGCACGCGTGAGGTTTCGGTGCTGGTATTCTTGCGGACACGCTGAACCTTATCGAATTCATTGATCGCTGCCTGCGCTGCTTGATTGATTTCCTGCAGAGCGATTTTTAATTCGTGTGCTTCGGGGCGGCCGGCCCAGAAGTAGGCATCGCTGATGTCTCCGGTAATTTTCACCAGATCGACATAGAGGTCGGCGTAGCTGTCGTCTTTGCTCAGGAGGGTGAGCACTTCCTGGCACTCAGCCATGCAGCGGACAATCTCAGCGTTTCCGACTTTGAACAGGAACGAATCTTTTTGAGTGTCAGGGGCGAATGCTTCCTCCACATAGGGAGTCTGCCAGACTTGCAGCGCGTGGTGTTTCTGGGGCTGCTGCTCGTCGCGGAAGTAGATGAGCTCGCCATTAGCAAAGAGGCTGTAGCCATTGCAGATGATCGGCGTCGAAACAGCTCGCGCGATCAAATTGTACGGCATCAGGATGTAATCACCGCTGATCCGATGATAGAATACGTAAAGGAAATCTTCACCGTTTGAGGACGCAATCCGCCGGTCAAAATACATGTTCGACAGGTCGCTCTCAAACAATTTGAACTCACCGCTCTGTAGGTAGTAACCATCAGAAAAAATAATGCCATGGTCATCGGGGAGGAGAACGCAGGAATGGCGAATCGAGTCGATACGCCGTATTTCGCGAGTCTTCTCATTAAAGACCAGGATACGCTCATCTTTCTCCTGATACGGCTTGATATTGAGAAGGATCAGGCTGCCTACGAAAGCGTAAAAGATCTCTGCATCATCCAGCGTCTGGTCGGCATGGTCGACAGGTTCTGTATAGATTCCTTCGCCACTAGCCGTGTTATCTTCCAGCTTTACTGTCAGGTCGCCGCCGATGGTTTCGACGAAAATGCAATCCTCAATCGAAATGTGTGGATGGTCGCCCGCGCGCTGCATGTCGCGGTGTGCGCGTTTCCATTCAAATTCTCGCTGCGGAGGAAACGTGTATTCGTGGTCGAAGCGGTTCCCCAGATACTCAAGCTTGCCATTGCCAGAAATCAGAAATTTAAACGTTTTCCGGTCATCGATCGACTTGCCGATCTTGAATGCCATGTAAAGGTTCGGGCCGATCACCATGAACTTTACGAACACGGTTTCGCGGTAGAACTTATAGAGGTATTTGAAGTCCTCGGCGAAGGCACTGTCCTCAACGATGGACTCGAAAGAGCACTCGTGGAACGTGTGCGACTCTGGATCAAATTCGTAAGCGGCAAAGACATCTGCAATGTCCGTGGTCGACTTCAATCCCAGTTGCACATTGTAGCCAAATAGGAAACGATTGGCGCCAATCGATATCATATCGCGTGGCGTGCAATTGTTCTGCGTTGTTACGCGATCTGTCGCTACCAGCTGGGCTTCGATTGCACCAAAGACATCCTGTCGATCGGTGTTCAGTCGGTTAAGCCGCTGTCGTAGATCGGTGCCGTGCTTGTCCATGCGCGCACGAATGATCTCATACGCGCCGCCTTCGAGTTGGTCTTGCTGTTGCTTTGGTGCTTCCGCTAGTGTGGCTTCAGACATTCTTATGCTCGTTGGATTCTTTCGGAGCTCAATACGATAGGAAGGAAAAATGAGGCGGCCCCTTTGAAGAGGCCGCCCACGTAACCGTTTACTTTCCAGTCACTGCCTCAATGACCTCGCCAGCATTCGAGCCTGCAAAACCGAACCTCTCAGCTGCCCCGCGCAAGCCGCGAAGTTTTGCCGCGTCGTCGTCTCCGGCAGCGCCGATCATCTGGCCCAGCAGTGCGGATACCGTCAGGTTCTTGAGATCTTCACTGGTAATTCCGAATTGATCGATCCAGTTAGAGAACTGGGAACGAAAATAGTCAGGATCACCGTTGAAGAACGTATCTTTCACATCCTGGAGCGACTGACTGTTGCCTATCATGCGATCTACTGACTTACCCGTTGCAATTGCACCAGTGATCTTATCGAAGAACGAGGTGTCACCACCGACAATGTCGATCTTTGCAGTGCGCAACGCTTCGCCGACAATGCTGGCTTGCTCGGCTGCGATATCGCGATGCACATTGATCTGAGCCAGGTCGACCTGCTTCTCTTTCTCCAGACGCAGTTTGAATTCTTCATGTGACTGTCCAGCTTCGTTGAACAGCTTCATGGCCTCGGCCTTTTTGTTGATGCCTTCTGCTTCGGCGATAGCTTTGAGTCTGGCGACCTCGGCCTCAATGGTTCCCTGCTTCTCAGCAGCTTCGGCTTTGGCAATCAGTACCTGAGCTTCTCCGAGCCCTGTGGCAGCCGACTCAGCGGCGACACCTTCTGCAAGTGATTTCTTAGCGGCTGCCTGTTTGACAGCAGCTTCCTGTTCTGCATCGGATGAAATCAGTATTTCCTCAGCGTGAAGTTCGGCAGATTTCTTTGCTGCCTCGGCGGCCTTCACCTGCTCATAGAGCAATTGATCTGCGTGTAACTGAGCGGCTTCTTTGTCGGCCTCAGCCTGCTTCAATACTTTGACGAGCACTTCCTGCGCATCCTTTTCAGCTAGAGTCACAGCTACCTGCTTTTCGCGATCCGCACCGGCGAACGCTTCGGTATCGAGAATTTTCTGCTGCTCGATGACCACTGTCTTTTCGACTGCCACGCGGTCTTTGATGACATCTTGAATGTTCTTTTTCTCGATCTCCACCGCCTTGTCTCTCTCGATCCCTTTGAGTGCCGTGACCCGGTCACGCTCGATGACTTCAAGCATGCGATCGCGCTCGACACGCTCCAGCTCGACGGCATCGGTGCGTTCCTTGTTGCGTTCAGCGACCAGTACCTGACGGGACTTGTTCTGCTCGGCGATTTCGATTTCCTCTTCGGCGGCAATGCGTGCCTGCTCAGAACGCTGGCGCTGCTCCTGGCGTACTTTTTCGGCTTCTGCCTGTTCACGCGATTGTACCGTTTCGATTTCGCGGCGCTGTTTTGCCTCCGCCTCTGCCTGCTGTCGTTCCAATTCTAACACGGCTTCTTTTGTCTCCACGTCCTGCTGCTTGATGACGCGTTCTTTGTCGCGCTGAATCTGGTTCGCCAGCTTTGCCTGTGCCGCGGTGCGATCAGTGATTTTTTTGATACCCTCGGCATCAAGAATGTTGTCCGGATCCAGAGCATCCAGCGGAGTTTGTTCCAGGTGATCGATAGAGGCATCGTCGAGAATGAATCCATTCAAGTTCGTGCCGATGATCTTAATGATCTCATCGCGGAACGTGTCGCGCTCGTCGTAGAGCTCGACGAACTCGAACCGCTTACCGACCGTTTTCAATGCTTCCGAGAACTTGGCGTCGAATAATGCCTGGATCTCCTTTTCGTTTGAGGCACGATCGCAGCCAATCAATTGAGCAACGTGTTCGACGTCTTTCGCCGTTTTATTCACTCTAACGAAAAAGACAACTTTGATGTCAGCCCTCATATTGTCCTTGCAAATCAGACCGTTGCTGGCACTGCGGTCAATAATGATCCGTTTTACGGAGATATCCATGATCTCTACGCGATGGATAATCGGAAAGACGAACATGCCTGAAAAGTTGACCCTCGTGCCTCCCCAGCCGTTGCGAATGAGAGCCCGGCCCTGATCGACCTTGCGCCAGCAACGCATCGCGATCACCAGAAGAAAGCAGAACAGACCAAGAACTAGAAGGATAACCGTCCAGCCTAATCCTTGAAATAAGCTCGACCCCGTTTCGGCTTGTGCCAGCAGTGATATATTCATGATTGTTTCGATATGTTCGTCCTCTGTTTTGTGGGTTAGTTAGTATTAAATCTTAAAGTGGTCTAACGTAGTAGGCTCCTGTTTCTTCATCTTCGTCGATGACGATGCATTCATCGCCTTTCTTCAGTCGTGCGTGGCCTTCTCTCATGCGGGCATTGATCAGCAGCGGAGCGCTACGCATTTCGATCTCTACTTGCCCAAGTTCCATCGAGACGCTTCCGCTGCGAACGATTCCTGTTCGGCCAATGATCGATTCCTGTGTTTCTCTGTCCGCCTCTTTCATTTTTCGCAAACCTTTAGCCATTGGATAGGTGACTGCTTTCGTGATGAACAGGCTGATGACAAAACTGGCGAGGGCAACTAACAATGCTGCTATCACGTTACCAGCCCCTGTGAAAAAGTAGTTTCCGATGATTGCAAGCGTCCAAGTGCTGATCACCAGAACGCTCAAGACGATCATGGTTGGAACTTGATCCATGTTCACGAATTTTAATAATGCGGCAAACGTATCGCCGATGCCATGCCCTCCATTCAGATTCGCATCAGAATCAATGTCAGCATCCAGGTCGAGCTCCGTGCCTTCCCCTAACACTCCGACACTAGCCACGATCCAATAAAGGATGACCAGGCAAAGCAGGACGGTCAGGGGTAAGTTATACCAGGTGGTGGCTTCGCGGAACAGTTCTGTCATGGTTTTCGGTAATCAGCGAGCGGCAGCTACCAAGGCTTCGCAGCCGCTGTTTTTTCAGCGACTTTGGATTCCGGCTCACTACCAATGAGAAATACATCTGCAAATGCTTCTGTAAGTGACGGTAGATTACACATTCGTGTCAATGCGGCCATTATAATAGGTGCGGTCCTTTGTATCGCCGTGACGTCATTTTTCGATACCCAATCAGCTCTAGAATTGCTACGGTCTGCCGCAAATGACTGAATCCCACGAAGTATTAAAAGAGGCGTTTGAGAAAACCAGCCCCAAGGAGATCGCTGCCGAACTGGCGGTTTCCCTGTCGCTTGTGTATAAATGGGCACAGCCGAACACGGAGCTTGGCAGCGGTTCACGCAATCCACTCGACCGAGTTCTGGAACTCATGCGCCTGACCGGTGATCCTCAGATCATTCAATGGCTCTGCCAGGCCGCAGGCGGCTATTTCGTGCGAAATCCAGAGAGCACGTGCAAGGAAGGATTCGAAGTGGTGCCTGCTACCAACGAAATCGTCCAGCAATTTGCGGACCTGCTTTCGATCATCACCAAGGCATCACTTGATAACACCATTACGCCAGACGAGTCGGCTCAAATTCGCGACTGCTGGGACGAGCTGAAAGCCTACACAGAGGGATTTGTGACCTGTTGCGAGGAGGGCGATTTCGAAAAAATAGATCTCAAAAAAGCGGCACACTCACGCTGATGTGACGCCAATGTGGCGCCAATGGACTCAGGCCGAGAGCTCGCTTGTTTCGGTGATCCAGTCCTTCAGCGAAGGTAGAAGGTCAAGCAGGGACGAGCGCAGCGCATCCCTGAGTTCATGATTTAGATCCTCGCGCAGGTTGAAGTCACTTGCGGGTGCCTGCTGCAGGCGCAGCCGTAAAGTGAGAACCGATACAGTCTGACTGGCGTGCGAAAGTGCCTGCCGGATCTCTTCTTTATGTGGTTCTAAAAGATGTTCTGAGACCTCGAAGAGCCTCGCTACCTGAACACAGGGCTCGGCGGCGTTGCCGAGGGGAATGTGAAGTCCTGCTTTGAGAAGTCGCTCAAGGAAGGGGCGAACTTGATCATCCTGCTCCAGCATCGCATTATGTAGAGCTCGCTGATACCGTTGGCCGGCTTCTCGATAGGCTTCTCTCGCTTCCACCACTTTTCGATTCGCCCAGACCCTGCGCAAGGCAAGGCGTAGTTGCCTCTGTTCTGCGGTGGAGAGCTTGTCGAGCTCCGTGCGCAACACTTGCCGCTTCTTCTCGAGGCTGCTTGTCTTGGGTTTGATCTCCTCAATTTGCGAGGGAGTTGTCATATCGCCAAATTCTGGCAACCCACCCATCTCTGGAACTTCGCCCAGATTCGGCATTTCGCTGACGCCTGGCATATCAGGCATTTCTCCAGGTATATCGGGCATTCCTGCGCCAAATGGTGGAGGCATCGACTCATCTATCGGATTCTGTCCCTGCGCCTGCGCCAAGGTAAGGCTTGTAGCAGCAGCTGCAGAGAGGAGGGAAATCGCTGGGATTAGACGAAATGGGTTCTGGGGGGATGGTGACCAAAGTTGCACGCTGGATTCAACCACAGGATTTGGAAAGTGTCGCGGTCGATCTGCGTTCGGTTGAATCTTGCGTTCAGCGTCCTGTAAGGGTAGGTGAGGGAAGCCTATGTCAGACTCCGATCCGCCAACAGAATCCAGCAGCCAGGAAGACTCTTCGAACCAACCGAATGAGCCTGATGGGGCAACCGACGCTGGACAAAACTCGCCTGGCACGAAAAAGCCAAAAGAGAACCCTCTGATGAACATTTTGATCAATGTTCTGATCCCGGTGGTTGCTCTCAGTGCGCTGAGCAAGGAGGGGGGGAAGCCATGGCACATTGGGCCGCTATGGGGGATGATTGTCGCTGTGACTTTCCCCGTTGTCTATGGAATTTGGGATCTGATCTCTCGGCGTAAAGTGAATTTCTTTTCGATCGTGGGTATCATCGGTGTCCTCCTGACGGGTGGCATCACACTCTACGTCTGGAACGATGACGGCACGGTAAAACAGAATGCCGCATTCCTGTTCGCCGTGAAGGAGGCCACGATTCCAGTGGTGTTTGGAGTTCTCATCCTCGGTTCCCATTTCACGGGCAAGCCACTGATGCGGCTTTTTCTTTATAATCCTGACTTGTTCGACATTCGACGAATCGAGAAAGCGATTAGTAAACGCAGTGAGGAGCCGAGTTATCAGAAGGCTCTACTGCGGACAACTTTCATCATGGCTGGTTCCTTTTTCCTCAGCGCGTGCATGAACTACGGACTGGCAATGTATTTTTTAAAAGGGGCTGAGCACAGTCGAGTGGCATACAATGAGGCAATCGCCAAGCTGACTGGCTGGGGGTATCTGGTCATTGGACTTCCGTGTATGATCATTTGGTTTATCGCAGGTTGGCTGCTGGTTCGGCAATTGAAGAAGCTCACGGGGCTGGAATTTGAAGATCTTACAGTGCCTCGGTAAACATCCGTTAGTCCCGGGGTAATGAAGTTCCGCTGTCGCATCATTTCTCTTGTCATCGGATTTATCGGCTGGGCTATTGTGCCTCAAGCCCTGGGGCAGGAAGTGTTCTACAGAGTTGAGGGAATGGCGAGTTCGGCAGATGCCCAACTGGCCGGGGTCAGGTTGCTGGTGCCCTGGATTGCGATGTCAAAAGCAACCGGACAAGCGAAAGCGCGAGTCGTTTTTCGCAATGTATCGCGTAACCCAGCGCATGCGTTTGGCCTGATGGCAAATACTGACTACCAATTGAAGATTGAAGATGGAGGCGGCTCCCCGGCAATTGCCGCGAAAACGCGATCTGAAGCTCTTACAATCGTTGTTCCCGCAGATGGCCTCGCTCCTACTCAGTCAAATTCTGGCACTGTGTCGTTCGAACTCCCTGCCGATGCCAAGGCGACCGGTGCCGCTGCACTTCTGGTTTCTCGATTCGACCCTGTGGGGTTTCAGCTGGTGCCGTCAAAACGCTTCACTCCGCCTCCCGTGGATCGGCTGCTTCCAGTGAAACAAGTCCTGCGCAGCTCGCACGACTCTATGTCGCTGGTGGCATTGGAAATCGACTCCGTCATGATTACGCCGGATAGTCAAATGGTGGTATCACTGGCTTTTCGCAATACGGGCCGAGCGGATCTGAATGTCAGCACCCGCCTGACTGGTAAGGATGCTCGCCTGGTGGACGGCGAGTTGAACGTGAGGGCACCTGATGCTGTATCGCCAGCTTTGCAGAACAGCATAGTCCCAGCGAATGGTATTTTGAAAGCTGGAACACCTCACAATGGAACCGTGCGGTTTCCGCTTTCGCACACAGTAGCAGGTGAGCAATGGCAGTTCTTCTATCCGGGGTATCAGCGCATGGGAGCCCAGTGGAGCGCGGAGAAATGGCGATTTGATGTGAAAGTGTTAGAGTCGCCCACCGCTGAAGGAGCGACGAAGCCTTCCTCGGAGAATGGACTGGCAGCTGACGAGCAACGCTTCAAGGAAATCAATGAGTTGATCCAGAAACTGAATACATTGATCAAATCAGGAAATGAGAAGGGATACCTCGCCGCATTACCGCAGCATCTGCGCGAGTCGCACGGCAGAATGCTGCGCGATCAAGCAAGCGTAGGAGCGAGGGATCTTCAGTTTTACGTGCCGCCACTTCAACAATTTCAACCCGCAGCAGATGGTGTTGTTCGGAACGTGAATCTGGGATTGCGCTACAACGTCAATGATGGATCGAAACTCAATGAGATGGTCGCTTCCGCTCTCGCCAGTTTCACTAAGGATGAACGAGGATGGCGTGTCGTTGATTGCAAGTTCGTAAAGGCAGCCCCGTTCTGGCTCCTTGGCTACATCGATAAGCTGAAAACGGAGCACTTCACCATATTCTACCGCAGAGGAACTGAATCCGCAGATCGGATCGTCAAGGCCGGACGCCAGCTGGAGAAAGCCTACCGAAGTTTGAGGCGAAAAGGATTGCCGGTCGAGGAGCGAAGCGTGGCGATCTTTCTCGACAAGCCTGAGGATTTTTCGACGGTGGCCGGAATGGACGCGGACAGATTCGATGGTGCCGCGATGCTTCAGTATGAGAAAGCAGACAATGGGTTCGTTGTTCGGAATCGTGTTATCTATATCAATGACGCTCGGTTTGTTACGGGAGAGCGATTGTGGGGAATGCAGGATCGTCAGTCGACGATCACCCATGAACTGGTTCACCTCTATCTGAGCAAAGACACGCGTCCCTGGATCCCTTCATGGGTGGCGGAGGGGATCGCTGTTCACTTTGCGGGACAACACAATTCCTGGTCGCGGCGAGCTCTGCGGCAGAATCCTTTCTTTGAGAAGCTATCGCTTGAGTCCTTAAGTCGGCGGCACACGCTTTCGGAAGGCGGCGACGACGCCAGGGCGACACAGGCAGGTTACCTGTTATCGGGTGAGGCATTCTCACTGCTCAACAAGAAGGGAAAGGAGAGAAAATTGCTCGAATTCTATCGCAGCTATGCCGGTTTCACTTTTGAGAGTATTCGATCAGCAATGGCTGCAAATGGAGAAGCAATTCCCCCGAACGTAGCCCCGAGTATCGCCAGCGCGGGCCCAGTTCTGACTAACATTCTATTGCGGCAGCACTTCGGCACAGACATTGACAGGCTCAATACCGAAGTGAATGCCTCAGTCCGAAAGCGAGGGTTTTGATCCATCGCAAGAAATGCTAAATGCTGACGAATCCGCGTATACTTGACACACGTAACCAACAGCGTAATCTGCTTGTGAAATTTTTCACAAAGTCGGTGGAACATTCCCACGACCTAAAATGACTACAACGCCACAACATCGCTTCCCTTTCGAACTCGTTAAACCTCAACTGGAAACGGTTGAGTCCAGGATCCGGGAGCAGGCCAGGTCATTCGATCCCTCGGTGGAGGGCTACGTCGCTTACGTTTGCAACACTAATGGGAAGCGCATCCGTCCGGCACTGAGCATCCTGGGTGGAGGCGCCACTGGACAGGTAACCGATGCTCACCTCCAGCTCGGAGTGATTCTGGAACTGATCCACCTGGCAACGCTTGTGCACGACGATATCATGGACGGGGCAGATATGCGCCGGGAAATGCCCACGGCGTGCGCGCGCTGGGGGAGCTCGCTCAGTGTATTGCTAGGGGATTGCCTCTTTGCCCACGCGCTTGAACTTGCCACTGAATTCGACGAAGTCGCTATTTCACGCAAGATAGCACGGGCCGCCAATGAAGTGTGCACCGGTGAAATTCTGCAAACGCAGCGTCAGTTTGATCTCAAAATGTCAGTTGATGACTACTTCGAGATCATTCGCATGAAAACAGCTGCACTATTTTCAGTAGCCCTTGAGGTAGCGGCGATGCTGAATGGGCAGAGCGAGGCGGTGCAGCAGGGACTGAAGCGCTATGGCGAGATTCTTGGCACGGCCTACCAAATCTACGATGATTGCATCGATCTCGTCGGCGACGAAAGCGTCATCGGCAAGACTTTGGGAACCGATTTGGCGAAAGGAAAGCTGACTTTACCAATCTTGAATTTGATAAGCAGGGCGACTGAGAGCCAGAGGGAGAAGCTCAACCGCATGCTGATTCAGCAGGAACCGATTGATGTCAGTGTTCTGGCAGGAATTGCCGACTACGAGGGAGCCATCGAAGACGCCATCGCCACAGGAAGGGCGATGCTGGCTGAGGCTCGCGAAGAATTGCGCGTCGCTTGTGGAGGCAATCCGTATTCCAATGCGCTTGAACAGGTCTCCTTTTATCTGGAAGACCTGCTCGTAAAGTGTAAGTCTTAGCCAGTTGCGAACCATTCAGGGACGCACAAAGGCAAGATAATGACGTCCACTGACCCTTACCAGAGCTCGGAGAATTGCGAGCAGTCTGATCCAGCGGTTGCTGAGGAACTGAGTCCTTCGGCTCAACATTCGCCAAGAATCCACGACCTTCCCGAGAGTGAAAGACCGAGGGAAAAGATGGCCTTGCGGGGTGCTGCGGCGCTTTCGGACGCGGAACTTTTGGCCATTTTCCTGGGAACTGGGACTGTGGGCCGAAGCGCGATTGATGTGGGAAGGGACTTACTTGCCGAGTACGACTCGCTCAGTGGGTTGTCACGTCGGACACTAACCGAGTTGAGGAAAGTCAAAGGAGTAGGGTTCGCCAAGGCTGTGCACATGAGCGCCACGTTTGAGTTAGGGCGAAGATTGGCGCTGGAGAAATTCTCCGAGCAAAAAATCGACTCGCCGGAGTCTGTCTACGAATTGCTGGGCCCCGAGATGCGTTCTTTGACCAAGGAGTCATTGCGGGTGCTGCTGCTGGACACTCGGCACCATTTGATCCGAGTTGAGGAAGTATCGCTCGGGAGTTTGAATGAATGCATTGCGCATCCCAGAGAGATCCTGCACGCTTGTATCGCACATTCGGCATTCGGTTTCATATTGGCCCACAATCACCCCTCTGGTGATCCATCACCGAGCAGAGCGGATCGCGATCTTACTCGGCGCATTGCGGAAGCTGCCAATCTCCTGCAGATTAAGTTTCTTGACCATGTGATTGTCGGCAGCCCTCGTGAAGCCGATGATGAGGATCCCTATTTCAGTTTTCGGGAGATGGGGTTGCTGTAGAATTTTAGATCAGTACAAATGTCAGAACCATCTATTCATCCTACCGCCATTGTTTCAAGCGACTCAGAGGTCGATTCTGATGTTCGGATTGGTCCGTATGCCGTGATTGAGTCGAACGTCTCCATCGCGGCAGGTTGCGTCGTCGAGGCTCATGCTCAGATCTTGCAGGGTTGTCGCATTGGCAGTGGCTCAACCATCGGTAGGGCGGCGATCATTGGCGGCGATCCGCAGTCCCTCAGCTTTAATCCAGAAACACTCAGTTACGTCGTAATTGGGGAGGGAAACGTTATTCGCGAGCATGTGACGATTCATCGTGCAACCGTTGAAGGCGCTGCTACCACAATAGGAAACGGCAATTTGTTTATGGTCGGTAGCCACGTGGGGCACGACGCCACCGTTGGAAACGATAATGTCGTCGCCAACGCCGTTTTACTGGCAGGACATGTCGAACTTGGAAATCACACCTATCTGGGAGGAGCTTCAGTGTTTCACCAGTTTCTGCGCATTGGTGATCACTGCATGGTACAGGGCAATGGGCGCTTCAGTAAAGATATCCCACACTTCACCACCGCGATTGGCTTTAACCAACTGGCAGGGATTAACTCGATTGGATTACGGCGGGCAGGTTTTCAGTTGAGCGAGCGTCAAGAAGTGAAGAACCTATACAACATCCTCTTCGTTAACAATCGCAACGTCAGCCTGGGGGTCGATTCAGCCTGTCAGAACCAACCATGGGGAGACAAGGCCCAGCGATTACTGGAATTTGCCTCCACAATGACAAAGCGTGGACTATGCAGCCATCAACAGCAGCGATCAGGAAACCGATCGGCTAATGGCGAAGTGTAAACTAGGGAAGCTTGACAGGAGCAGTGTAAGTCATCTGTGACAAACTGCCGCCATGATGAGCATCGGCGTGGCTCAGCATGTCCTTTTTAGATTCAAGTTTGGTCTCTCTCGCGGGGCCAACGTAGACCTCGGGCGTTCCGTGCCCTGGTGCCCTGCAAATGGTGCGATATCCGTGTTCTCCCCCAGCGCCAGTGTCAGCGACGGGCGTTGTGGTGGACGCGCAACTCAGAGCCAAAGCTCCCAGGAAAAGTGTAAGTGTGATCTTCATATGTTGGTGTTTGTGATACTGTTTTTGCGATTCCTGACCAGAAATTAAAGAAAAATCTCCAGGAACTTCCACTTCATTCGCCTTGATCCGTTACTGGGGCGCAGATTTGAACGGAACCAGCGTCACATGCTCAGGTATGAAGGCAGAGTTGGTTCCTTCGATTTGGATGACTGTCGCCTCGCTTCCCTCAATGCCTTTTCCTGATTCGCAGAACTCAGTAATGGCCGACTCTGGAACAACTATCGGATGAAAGCCTGAATCCATTAGGGCTAGTCTTTCTTTAGTGCCTGACTTCGAAACCCAATGCACGACTGTCGAACCATCATCGCGTTTCTCAAACCCCCAAACTTTTGGTGCTGTAAACTCAGGATTATCGTACAGCCCGTGCCCCAGTCCGAAAAATTCAGGTGTAGCACTAAGGAGAACCTGATTGCGATAGATTGGAACAATGTGTGCCCGTTTCAGTGTCTCGTTCGATGAAATGGCAGTACAGCCCGAGACGAAGAGTGCGGAAACGATGATGAAAAGTGGACGGTTCATTCGTTCATTCTGCGTAAGTGCAAGTTTCACCTTCCTAGGGATGATACTTTTCAATGTCTGGCTCGATGAGTTTTCCGTCCTTCGTAATCAGGAAGTCCATCCTTTGGGAAAAACCAGATGAGAGGCCCTGTTTCGAAAAGCGAAACGAGACTTTCCAGATCCATTTTCCGTTTGGATTGAAATCACTCACAGGTGTTAGAGCCGCCTGCTCGAAACTCCAGAAATAGTCATTGGGAATCTCAATCTTGTCGAGCCGAGACCTTGCCAGATTGACAGCTTGTTGAGGAGATACAGGCGGCGGATCTGGACTTTCGATGTTCCAAGCGGACATGTTCCTGTAGAGCGGTTCCGTTACGGTAAAGGTATACCGCATACCTAAAAGATAGCAGCAGTGCACTGCTGACTGTTCGCTAATCTCAAGCTTTTTTCCTGGCGAGCATGAAGGAAGAACCGCTGTGGACAAAAGAACGATAAGGAGAAAGGATTCTCGGCTCATTTTCTGCGATATTCCTCTATTTAAGAACCTACGTTTTCGTTTGCCTCCGGCTCAATAAGATCGGGCTGGCCGGATTCGAACCGACGACTTCATGCGCAAAACGCAAAACCCTTGTTTTTTAGGGGCTTTACGCGTCATTTTACGCATAAATCAGTAACCTTTGTGGTCACTCTCGTGGTCACTACTAGTGTTCGGCCAAGACTAAATTGACGGATAGAGGTGCTTGAGTTTGGTTCGAGCAGTTTTGTTTGTGAATTGCCAGTTGATTGGCCGTGGCGATTGGTTCCGGCGGGCCACGTTGGCTTTCGCTGCCTCTTCGAATTCGACACGACTTGCAATGCGTGGCTTCAGCGCAGAGCGGGCCAACAATGATATCTCGATTTCTGCCATGTTGAGCCAACTGCCGTGCTTCGGGGTGTAGTGGATTTCGAGTTTCTCGGCAAGGCGCCGTGCTTTTTCTGGGGCGAACCGTTTGTAGAGCGAAGCTTCATTGTGGGTGTTGAGATTGTCCATCACCAGCACGATGGATGACGCATCAGGGAATACTTCCTCGCACAAGAACTCGATCACCTCGGCGTAATCAAGTGAAGTTCGGCGCGCTTCTTTTCCAATGAACAATTCACGCCTTCCAAGATGCGGCATCGCCAACATGAAGGCGCTGGCACTTCCTTCGCGAACATACTCAGCGTCGTAACGTTCTCGTTTTCCGGCGCAATGCTCCTTGGCCGGTTGCGCTGCTAATGGCTCGGCAATTTGTGAAAGCAATTGTTTGCTAAACTCGTCCAGGCAAACCAACGGACGCAGTGGATCAGGCTTGCGTTCGTATGTTGCCAGCACATCTTCCATCGCAGCTACAAATGCGGCGTCCTGCTCCGGCGCGATGCACCAGCACTCCTGCTGCCATGGTTTAAGGTCGTTTTTTTTAGAGTAGTACGAACTGCTTCTGAAGAGATGGTTTCAATAACTTCGAGTTCAATGAGACGATCCGCGATCAACTGCATCGTCCAACGCGATGCGTCGGCAGGCACTTCCGAGCAGGCGATCTTGACCATCATCGCTTCCACTTCACCAGTAACTTTCGGATCAACTGGGGGGCTAAGCCGAGGCTTGCGTTCCAATGCTCCAAGCGCGCCGACTTCACATACTCGCTCCCGCAGTCTCTGTAGAGATCGCACTGAAAGCCCACAGATCGTTGCTACTTTTGAGTCCGACAATGCTGGAGCCTCTTCACTACAATCCATGGCAACCATGGCAGTAGCGCGTTGCACTTTCACCGCGGCCGCTACACGGCTTCGCGAGAGCTTCACTAACTGCTCGCGTTCGTCGGACTCCAATTTGATGTGATACTTTTTTACAGGCATCCACTAACAGATACCTCAATCATAAAAGTACAAGTTATGGTAATTATATTTAACGCCAGTTTAGCCTTGGTTGAACACTAGTTCGCCATGGCCTCACTGAAAAAGAAATCTAAATCTCCCTACTGGTATGCATGCATTACTTTGCCCAATGGGAAACGCACTCAACGTTCAACTGGAATACGAGCAGACGGCAAATCTGCATCACGCCGCGAAGCGTTGAAAATCGCCGACAAGTTCGAATCTGAATTCCAGCGCCATAAAACAGCCGGACAAGTGCGCAAAGCCCTCACGGAGATTTACACCGAGCTGACGGAAGTGGATTTGAACTCGGTCGGGGTGGGGGAGTTTATCAATCAGTGGCTCGACAGCAAAGATGGCACTGTGTCTCCTGCTACATTCGCCTTCTACCAAAGCAAGCTGCGCAAGTTCACAAGCTGGCTTGGCGACAACTCCAACAAGCTAATCGAGACCATCACAGAAGCCGAAGTGCTAAAATTTCGAAAGTCTCTCATGGGCAACGAAAGCGAAGCTACGATTAACCATGCGGTAAAAACACTGCGAATGGTTTTCCACACCGCCAGAAAGCGCGGACTGGTCGCCGTCAATCCAGCAGAAGACATCAAGCCGCTGAAAACTCAGCCTTCAAATCGCCGGCCTATCACCATAGAGGAGCTAACAAAGCTGCTTGAAATTGCCGATTCAGAATGGCGTTCACTGATCTTGTTCGGTTTTTACACCGGGCAGCGCCTGGGTGATCTGGCGATTCTAGAGTGGAAAGACATCGATCTCACCGCAGGTGAAATCCGCCTCTTCACCCGCAAAACCAGGCGCGCCATGAAGTGCCCAATCTGCAGTAGGCTCAAAGAGCATCTGCTCAGCTTTAAATCCCAAACTGGCGCAATCCATCCCAGATCCCACGAAATCGTAACCAGAGAAGGCCGCTCAGGAACGCTATCACGCCAGTTCTACGACCTAATGACCGAAGCTAAGCTCGTCCAACCACGCAGCCGAAAGAAAATACCTGGAAGAACCACCAATCGCCGCGATCTTTCCCCAATTTCCTTCCACTCCCTACGCCACACAGCCACATCCCTACTAAAAAACGCCGGAGTAACCTCCGCAATAGTAGAAGAACTAATCGGTCACGACTCCAGCGAAATAAACCGCATCTACACTCATATAGACCAGTCAGCGCTACTAGACGCCTCAGAGCGCCTCCCTCGCATCGGCTGAGAAGTTTTCTGAACCGGGGTGGGGGATTCGGCACGAGAATCAGCCAGCCCCGCCAAATACTCGCTCACAGAGTCATAGCTGATCAGCCGCACCCCCCGCAGCTTCCCCCGATCCCGCACAGAAACCGACCGTATCCGCCCTTCCCGAATCAGCCGATAGTAGACATCCCTACTCAGCCCAAAATACGGACAATTCTGCCCCACTCCCGGTATCCGGAGCCACTCCGGACGGACAACATTCACTATCTGCGCAGGTACCTCCATACAGGTGCATGCGCAAAAACACACAATTTGCCCCGAAATCAGATGCTTTCTAACGTTGTGCTCTCAACGCGCTCCTCTCCTACGTGTCAGATCGACTACTAATAAATCTTCCGTCTCCTCTGTTCTTTGGGGCAAGCTTTGAGTTTTTCCTTCACTGTTTTGACTGGGGGATGCGTGATCTTCAAAAACTCTTCCCCAACGTCAGTCTTCACCTTCTCAAAAACAACACCAAGCTCTTCCAGCAGTTCTAGGTGACGGTTGTGGTGTGCTTCATAGGGTAGATCGTCGAAGTAAGTCAGTCTTTTTATTACTTCGGGAAGAATAACTGGATGTCTTTCATTTGTAAACTTCTCCAAGTAATTCAGCCTTAGGTGTGCAAGTTTGAAATTCTCACTATCTAACCGTGACTCAGTTTCCTTTGAAAGAAACCTCAACCCGCCTTTTAAGTCTATTAGCCTATATACTGGATTCTTGGCCTTCGCTAAAGGTTCCCACAACAATTCCATATCATTTCCTATATTATACCCTCTAGACCTCTTTAAACTATCGTAGTCCATAGGTTCCTTTATCGAAAAGTCCATCGCGAAAAAGACAATCAGATCAACAAATTTCACTTCATCGGATGCGATTCTATCAACTAATATTTGAGGTATGTAGCCCATATTTCTTCCCTCATCCCCTATAAATAGATGTGAAGTAAGTGCTAATAATTGGTGAGGAACTTTCAACATATCTGGGGAAATAAATCCCCATCCATATGCCCAGGAAAAATCGCGATTTTTGTAACCATTCAGGTGCCTATCAGCTGTTGTTGAGCTTTTTTGGAATCGTTGAGTGTTAGAGTGAGGATTTCGAGCACGTTGATGGCCTGCTTTTTGGCGGAGGCAATGATGGAGCGCAACTTGGCGAATGCTGTGGCGTGATCGATATTGCGGAAGCAGCCGCTGATCTTCTGTTTGACTTTCATCATGCGCAGATCGCGCTCGGCTTCGTTGTTGTCGAAAGGCACTTCGGCATGCACCAGAAACGCCATCACTTCGTCGCTGCGATCGTCCAGGCGCATGAGCAGGTTGAGCGGTTTGCCACGCTTGAGCCGTCCTCGCTGCCCGGGGCGGCGCTCGGGTTCGGGGTTAATTGCGTAGCCGGCTCTGAGGATTTCCAGATAGCTTTCGTGCAGGCGCTTCACGGTCTTGGGCCCTATGGGGCGACCACCAGACAGCTCGCGATCTTTGAGCTTTTTCGCCTCAAGTAGTAACTCTATCATGTCGGCAGCCCACGGTTGCCCATGGTCTTCGTGCACGCAGATGAGGTCACGCAGCAGGTGCGCGTTGCACAAGGCATGCTTGAGCCCATCGATGCGATAATAGGCTGAGAGGAAATCGTGAACGACCCAGCCTTCAAATCCTTCCAGAATTCCCATGGCGCGCAGCGCCGCCTCGCCACGGTGTTCGTCGATGTGCAGATAGACGAACTTGGGCGTGGATGCAGTGTGCAACCAGTGGAGTTTTCCGCTAATGCTCAGGCCTGTTTCATCGCTATGTATAAACACGGATTGGATAATGGTGGACTTGATTGCTTCGTAAATGGGTCCGGCGCGCGCTCCGCCTTTTTTGAGCATGGAGCAAACGGTTCCGGGGCAAAGTGAGCAGTCGAAGATGTCGCTAAAAAATTCACCGAGACGTTCGCAAGGCAATAGCTGATAGGTGTGAAGATAGATTGCCAGTGTCTGGATGCGCTCGCCATACTGCACCGGAGCGGTGACCTTCTCTGGAAACGACGCTTTGACCTTCTTATTGCAACAAGGGCAGATGCCGGTCTCGGCACGATGCTCGGTGACTTCGACGGTGATCTTTTCTGGAAGATCGAAAACCTGGCGCTTTTCGAAGCCTGTGCTTTCGGCAGCCCGCAGGCTTCCCTGACAGTGGTGGCATTTTCCGCTGCGCCGGTCGAGTTTGTGATTTTCAACGTAATCGGGATCGGTCACTTGCTTGAGAGTCTTTCCCTGGTGGCCTTTCTGAGCTCCGGGCTTGCGCTTACGCTTGCCCTTCTTGCCATCGGTTTTGCTCTGCGGTTTGTTGGGATTGTGCCGGTCGGAGGACGGAGGTTTACTGCTGTTGCGACTATTACTTTCCAGAGCCGCTATCTTCTCCTCAAGTTGCTCGATCCTTACAATCACACCCAACAAATCCACCGCAGCAATCGTGACGTTCGCACCGGCTGCTGCAAGCGCTTCGAGTTTTTTACGGTCTACTCCTTCGATGGGCACATCGCACTTAAAGCGCTATAATTTCTATAGGTCCAGAAGAAAATTCTCTTCCATTCACTTTTTTCAATCAGCACCCTCCTGAATGGTTACCGATTTTTACCATAAAAACACCACCATTGCTCCTCGCTTGCGATAAACTGAGAACCAGACTGAAGAAGAATCTCACTCTCCCAAAGCTCACGCCACAGATCTGAATAGTGTTTTAGTTCCTCCTCTGGAACCCTCCAGCCTCTTGATTCTTCATTCTCTATCTTGACATAATATGATATATAGTCATCAAAGATATTATCTGGAACTTGAGAGAACTTTTTCGAGTTCGCGTAAGCGTTGATAGATAGAAAAAATGCAAAGGCAAACGCTGCAATAATATAGGTGATAAACTTACTCATCGAGGCCTCCGAGATTTGAATCTAATATATGTATTAACATAGCACGTCGGATTCGGACGGTAGTGTTTAGCTCCTTTGGTAACGACTCTAAGGTTACCGGAAGGGTCAAGAACCGATAGTGCCACAGAAGTGCCACTGTCCAGAATCACGAGTTCTAAGTCTTCGGTTTTATCGGACTTAACCATTTTTCTCACTCCAGAGGTCACTGCTTGGTGTGTGAAGTCCTTCGGAATCCCTTTCGTAATGCCTGTTGCTGTAAAGACCATCGCACTATCTTGGAGAACTACCCGCCCAACCATCTGGTGAGAATCATTCTCTCGAGCTTTGCTGTCGTAATGTGTAGATAACCCTCCAAGTGCACTATCAATTGTAGATTCCAAAGGCACTCTGCCTTTCCTGATAGTAAACTCTCCATTTTCCAGCTGCGCTAGATATTTCCCTTCAGGACCGGCAAGGACACTAAGTTCCTCATCATCACTGGAAACAAAGGTATTTAGTTTCCCGTTAACAACTAGCCGACCATGACAACGATCTGTAATATCTCCCCTTGCATTTCGGCACACCCTCCCATCTGAGAAGAAGCACTGATTACCATTTATTATGACTGAGGAATCCTTATACTGAGTCATAACACCGTCAATGTTAAATAGCGATGGAGTTGTCCAATAGATATCAAGTGGGATCATTCTGGTCATTTTCTCTAACATTGAAACGATCCTTAACTCTATGTCATCCTGCTCGTATTCGCGGTCACAGAAGCGAGAATTATGTTCATAGATATAGTCCTCGCACGCGGGAAAGTAATCTTTGGCACCAAATTTCTCAACTACTACGAGTCTAATCGAAGCGATCTCTTCCTCAAATTTATCACAGAACAAGCAAAGATATTCATCCAACTGAAGACTATCCGGATCGAATTCAAAATCTTCATCGAAGCGAATGAACAATTTATCCGGAATCGCGTTGTCTGGTGTCAAGATATAGGGATCGTCATGGTGAAACATAACTCGATCTTGGTCGCGACACATTGAGTCTGTGTAGAAATGAATTGACTCTATGCTAGGGTGCTCAAACCAAATCTTACCTTCTCTGATTCCCGGTCTGACTGTTATCTCCTGAGCATCGTCATCTACTCTTTCTCCGTTAGGCGCATCGGGATCCTCTATATCCCACGCTCCATTTGATATCTGATCATTCGAGAACAGGAACTCTGTTGCACGCTCCTTGTCTTGCATGCTTGCTCCACTTAGCATTGCAGCTTCAGCCAAATCCAGATCGCTATTACCAATCAAGCCGTCGTTATCTAGATCGGTAAATAGTTGAGTTGGAAGCAGTATAGCTCTAGAATTTTTGAGTTTACGCCGTGCCTCTGGGGTATCGAGTGAGTAATCACCAATTATCGACTGTGGATCGTCAATGCCAACCTCTGAAGCGAATACCCCTTCACTTATATCAAACCTGTCCACTGCAAATACCATAGGATTCTTTGATACTACTTTGTCATATATTTTGTCAACTTCATAAAAGGGGCGGACTCGATCAATGAAGCTTAGCGACCACTCCAGTCTATCCGTATCATTAGGTGAAGAGGGTACAACTTCAACTGAGTATGTCTTCCTAGTCGAGAACCCATCAATACACACAGTTGGCGACACGGCAAAGAAAGCGCCCCCGTCCGTTTCGCTTTCAACCTGAAATGCTAGTTTCTCGTGAAGAGTCTTAAGATCTATTTCATAAATCTTGAGTAAGTAATTGTGATCCGATGGAAAAGGCGCACCTAGTGCCGCAATGAGGCAATCACATCCCCCTGAAGGGAAACCGTGCGTAAAACGAATCTGAGCCGTGTAGTAGCCTGAGCCAAACTGACTGGTGCTAGTCGGCTCTTCGCATTCAATTAGCTTGATCTCGTCCTTGTTTTGGGAATCTTCATTCCAAGGATCTGTGTTTCTCTGAAATTCATCTGCGTTGGAAACTCCATCATTGTCGTTGTCTGCAAGCCCCCCATTGTTCCCTTCACGAGAGAGTGGATCGAGTCGATTGGCATGTTCCCAACCATCCCAGATTCCATCCTCATCGGTATCAGCACTCCTAGCACTGGTTCCTAGAGCCACTTCAGCAATTACGCTAAGGCCATCACCATCAAAGTCTGATATCGCGTCCCAGAAATCAAGCCTGCTACCCGTTTTGATTTCATCAATATCGCTAATCCCATCACTATCAAAGTCTCGCCTGAGAAGGTTGGGCGGGATCGCTTCATGGATTGAAAAGCCAAGCTCGTGTTCATACGGATCAAGAATCCCATTCTGATTCACGTCCGTTATAGAGTTGTCTTCCTTTGGAGATGTGAGATGAACTTTAACTTCATGGAAGTCAGGAATTTCATCATTATCAGTATCTTCTAGCTGAAGATCAGAACCGGCCAGAAATTCTTCTAAATTGCTGAGACCGTCTTGATCCTGATCCTGAGTAGCATCGGTGCCGATCTCCGGGTTTAGAAAGTGGAGTCTGCGTTCGAAATAATCTGGTATGCCATCAGAATCTGAATCTTCAAGACCATCCACGATTCCGTTCTCATTAGCATCAGGATCGATAGGAGATAAAACAAAATTGGGGAAGAAACCCAAGGTGCGATCACTATTGTCAGGAATTTGATCGAGGTCGTAATCAACGGTTCGGTCTGTTGAGTCGAGCGGATCCCTTTCTTGTAAGATGTGTTCATAGTAATCTCCCATTCCGTCACTATCTGTGTCCCAGTTGAGAGGACTGGTGCCTAGCTCAAGCTCGAGAGAGTTTTCCAACGTGTCATAATCGCGATCTAGTAAAGTGCGTCCTGTTGGGGGCAGGTTGTTTACGATCTCAAACAAATACGATAAACCGTCCTCATTGAAATCTTCCTTTCCGTCAACGATTCCATCTCCGTCGGTGTCGTCACTAAAGGGGTTAAGGTTAAGGCGAGCTTCGTAGAAATTGGTGACCCCATCTTTATCTTCGTCCCCATCTGAGTTGTCTTCCAATAAGGGATCGAATCCATATTTGACTTCAAATCCATCTGGAAGACCATCGCTGTCAGTATCACTAGAAGTTTGAGAAAGACCTAGTTCAAACTCCTCGAAGTTCGATAGTCCATCACCGTCCCTATCTTCACTGCTGTCTGAGATTTCAAAGTCGAGTCGGTTACGCAACTCGTAGATGTCTGTTAGGCCATCTCCATCTGTATCTTCATCTAGGTCGGAGACTAAATTTCCATTCGTGTCGGTAAGGCGAGGATTAGAACCGATCTTCATTTCTTCGTAGTTCAACACTCCATCCTTGTCATAATCCTTATTTCTATCAGAGACGATAGGATCCAAAAGTGGGTCTTGGATCTCTTCGAAATCGAGGAATCCATCGTAATCGGTATCTGAAAGCAGAGGATTACTACCAATGATGATCTCATCTAGATTTGAAACTCCATCTTCGTCATAATCTAAGTCGGCATGATCTTCATAAACGACTACATCGAACTGATTAGCGGTTGCAACAAAACGAAACCCATACTCAACAATATCGCTGACGCCATCACTATCTTGATCACTATATTTGTCACCAACCCCATCTCCGCTTGAGTCATTTGCAAGCGGATCTAAACCAAGCATTTTCTCAACGATTGCTTGAATACCATCACCATCAAAATCGTGGTGAGTATCCCGGCTGTTAGGGGAGAAGCCAATGCTAGCATGCTCAACTTCCCAAAAGTCATTGTAACCATCTCCATCGGTGTCTGCATCAAGATGGTCGGTTCCGATCTGTATTTCTAACCGTGTGATCAGGCCATCGGAATCATGATCAATTCCTGTGTCATTTTTGTAAGGGTCTAGTCCCAACCGCATTTCAAGCTTGTCAGTAACTCCGTCAGAATCGCTATCTTGCAAATACGACCTAGCAATGATCGGAATCTTACAAGCTACTGTGTCGTCACCAGAATTCTTGATAAGTAATTCTGCATGCAGTAACCCATCGAATCCAGCGGGAGGATGAACGCTTAGTTTTACCGTCGAGTTAGGTGTGATGTCCTCATGAGTTGGTATACTCAGCCAACTGTAGCCTTTCTCTAGTCTGATCGCACTTTGTGACTCCACGCAATTGAGTCCATAGGCCGCGACAACGCCCATATCTTGTTGTAGATTCTGTAATCCGGCAAGCCCTATAGATTCGAATTGGGGGATTCTATCATAGTGAAGCTCTACGCTTCCATCGTAAAATAACTTGATCTGGAATTTATACGGGCCAATTGTTTCTCCATCCTCAACCAAATATAGATCACTATATTCGAAAGTTATGTGGTCAGCAAATTGGCGATAGACTATTTTGTATCCTGAAGTTCGATCATAAGGAAGAAGCAAGCCGAAGATTGCATTTCTGGGATTGTTAGAGTCGGGCAAGCCCGCTTCCACTTCACTAGTATATGATGTCCCTGAGAACCCCAGGTATCCAGATCGATGGGGAGTGATTGTCCAAATGGCTTTCCCATAGTATTCAAATGGTGACGTTAAGTGGACTGGATTGTGATGGAAAGTCCGTTTGATGCCCTCTGACATCTCATCTGGCGAAAAGGGGATGCCCTCTGGTGGCATATAGTGTCCATAGAGAATATTCCCCTGCAGTTGAGCGTAGAGGCTTTCTCCGCTCATTAGATTTAGGTCATCCAAGTTTACAAAGAGTTCGTCTTCAGATCCTGAAGCTAAAACTATCGGCTTCACTGGAACCAAGGGATCATAACCTAGTCGAAATTCATTTGCATCGTCTATTGAATCTCTATCCGAGTCTGATCGATATGGATTCGTTCCGAGGAGAGCCTCCTCTATACCTGAGAGACCATCTTGGTCATAGTCTCTCTGCGGAACAGATCTGAGCCGCCCAAACCGTTTCTGATCAAGCGCAGGAACTGAATATTGGAGAGTGATTGTTTGATTACTTTGATCGGCTGGATACCAGATGTCCAATCCTGCAAGAAGCTCCAGTTGAGCTGCAACCCCAGAAGGCTGTACCCAGCTGAAGACTGGATCGTCAGGATTCTCTGCGCCCACCTCTAATTCGGGAAGAACGTGTGTTCCAGTTACGGAAAGGCGACCGAACAAGGATTTTTCCGAGTTGGGATGCCGGTAGTTGAACCGACGCGTAGTATTTCTATCAGAATCTTGCGGACTTGGGATCTGCCACTCTTTAAGATTTGAAGAAAGCTCGAGTGTACGGTCAACCCCCTTTAGGTTAGTCCATTCGAAGGAAGTGCCTGCGACTCGCAAATGTGGCAAATCAAAGAATCTTGGGTTCGTCCCAAGCTGTGATTCAACCCAATTCGACAATCCATCATTATCATCGTCATCATCTGGATCAAGGAGGGTAGCGTTGAAAGTTCGCTGCCAGACATCACTCAACGTATCGTTATCAAGATCCTCCGCTGTTAGAATCGCAACAGTCACTACAAAACAAACGGAGATTGAAACTGCAGCATTTATCCTTGTGGTTCTACTATTCATACCTCGGATTATGGCAGTGCCCCAAATGGGTGCCAAGAATCAAATCCGCCTGTCAACGCATCAACGCATCATGATGTGGTGATTTAAGAGCATTATCTCATTATTCTTGAACAAGGAGAGAAGTCTGTAAGTAGAAAATATTATGGGGGCAGGAATCAGTTCTTGTTAGTTTGATTGAGCGGTTAAGTATGGGCTGGAGCGGTTGATTCACGAATCACTATTGATATTCGCTTTAGATCCATGTCCTATAGGAACACCTATACCATCGCCTTCCTTCCTCCAGAGACCAACACTTTGGAGGAATTCCGTGGACTCTGCGACTTCGGCGAACTCAAGGAGATTTCCGACCTTCTCCTCTAAGGCTGCCCGCACGTCTGCAGGGCTGGCAAAGAAGAATTCCTTTCGTGAGTTTGCAAGGTTAACTCTTCGGTCTGCAAAGTGCGTGTGGAGTTCATTTTCGAGGCTAACAGCATCTTCTGAAAAAAACAGAGCGTGAATGTCGAATCGAAAGGGGACTGACGCACCCCCGAGCTCGTTTACTCGTTCTATCGGTTCTAATCTTCGCGTTAGGCCAATCTTGATCACGTTTGGGCCAAAGGCACCTTGATTTGAGATCACATAGACGTAACCCGCGCGAACGTTGGCTGCACGGTAGTCATTCTGAACAATGGCTTCATCGAGGGCGCTCAATCGCTCCTCCAGATCCAAGTCCGTCGTTCCCTGTTCCTTGAGCGCTTGGAGAGCGTTCTCGATGTGGCTGCGCTCCTTGTCTAGTTTCTCCCGTTCTGCTGCTAGTTCTGCCGCTACTTTTCGTTCTTCACGAAGCCGTGCTCGTTCCTCTCTAGCAGCTTCGCGTTCTTCTTGCTTCATCATTAGGAAATCCGCAGTTAGCTCGACTTCCTCAATTCTCATATCGTGGAAGGAGTCACTGATGCGCATCTCCATCATTGTGCCTAGTTTAGCGATTGCCGTTCTCGATTTCTCGATTCGCTTTTTTGCCGTTATAACATTTCCCGCTCGCAACGATCGAATACTGTTGTCTACTTCAGAATTGTAAGCCCTCAACATTAGTTTCGCCAAGTCCCGTGTCATTCGGCGTCCTTTTGCCAAGGAATTGTCAAAGGTGAAAAGATTGGACTTTTCGATGGCTTTCCCCGCTTTCACAGCATCTGCGATTCTAGACGAGAGATTCTTCAACCGTTCCTGGAATGCGGCAGCATTTTCAAGCGGATGATGATATCTATAGATTCCCACACTTTGGAGAACCGTTTCATCATTGAGGATTACGATATCTTCGTTCTCGCTGTTCGATTGAATTTGAGCCCGAAGCGCTACGATTTCGGCTTCGAGCATAGCAGTTCTCGTATCTGATGGCGATAAATCCTTGTTTGCCTCCACTTCGCGAGAGTTGTCGACACTCTCTGCTGCGGCTTCGATTGTAGGCTCATCTGGGGATGGTAGCCACAGCGACCACCCTTCAGGTGGTCGAGGCCAAGACGGATCTGGTGTCCATCCTTTAGGAGGAATCCAGCCCTCAGGTGGCTTAGGCCACCCCGGAGGTGGGTTAAACACCAAATTTCCATCGCTCATAGTCCACGAATTCCAGAAGTGTGGGCTGGCACCAATCCATGCGGATTCTTCGACACGGATGCACCGAGATGAGCAAGTGTCGCTGACGGGACAACACAAGATAGGTCAAACTTGATAAAGCTCTCACGCTCTGCGCCAGTTGCTACAAAGGGAACGTAATCTTCGATCCCTGTGGCTGGGTTGACTGTCTCCGTTCCAACTTCGAGAGAAATAGTCTTAATCAAGCCTCGGCGGTCAGCTTCAAAAATTTCATGAAGAGACCTAATTGCGACCTGGTGAATTGCACCACTGTAGCGATCTCGGCTAGCTTTCTGAGAGAGCTGAGTAGTGGTTATTTCGTCGCTCGATTTTGTGTATTTATACGCCTTCACGCTCGGTATCTCAGTGGGAGCGGGCACCAACACCTTGAGCCCCAACTCGGCTGAGCTGGGATCAAACACAAACGTAAATCTGACTGGGAAGTGAGGAGGATACACAGAGTTCGAGAGGATTATAGAGACATACTCATGGACAGCATCAACAGTCCCATAGCTCAGATCATTAATCAGTCGATCAATCTCAGCGTTCTGATTCGCCGCCTCTTGCTCCCTTGCGGAACATTCTTCTGAATACCTTTCTCTGTCCTCTTCAAGAGCAGTTAACCGTTCGTTCTCTCGAACGTTATATTCTTCAGCCCTCGAATCATACTCTGCGGCATTATCAGCAACTCTTTGGTTCCACACGATCAAGTCTTGCTTGTATTTGGCTTTAGCGGCAGATACCGCACGCTCGTGTTTGGCTTTTCCTAGCAGCTTCTTGATTCCGCTGGGAGGAGCAGGAGCGTTATACACCACCTCGGGTGGGTTGGTTGTCGGAATCGGAGGAGGCCCTGGGTTTTCGAATTCAGATGAAAACGGTGGATGCTCAATGACTGGACGCAATGTATCAAGATCAACGTAATCATCCACATCGAGAGTTGCCGCTAGTAGGGTATCGATCTGCTCGTAAATGCCCGCCAACTGTTGGTTCAGCTGCTCTGCCTCGCTTTGCATCGCCTCAACATGAGCAGCTTTTGCTTCCTTCTCTAGCTGCTTGCGCTCGGCCTCTGAGGCTCGCTGTAACTGAGCAAGTATCCTCTCCTCTGCCTTCCGCGCTTGATCCGCCTTTCGCAAAGCTGCCTGATATGCTCGCTCAGCAGCCCGTGCCTCACGTAGCCTAGTTTCCTCCGCCACTTTCGTTTGATGCTGGAGTTCTGCAAAAAATCCTCGTCTTCGTCCCATTCTAGATGCAATATTTTGTTTTCCTGCGGCAATGCCGTATCCGATCTTTAGCGTATCTAGATCCAGCACGAAAGGTCAATGACATTTCAGAACTCGTGCAGTTCCACCTCCAAAATGCGCTTTGGAACCGATGCCAAATTATGCTTAGACAATGGAGTGTAGCCTGTCTCCAGCCCCCTCTAGTGGATAAAACGATCAGCGATTCCAATCTTATCTGAATTTATCTAAGGGGGTTCCGTAGGGTTGGGAGCGATGCGAAAATGTGTGCATGATGAGGATGCATATGAGTGGGAGTGTTGGGGCGGCTAAGTCTTATTATGTGGATGGGCTTGGGCGTGGGGATTATTATACTGGGGATGAGCTGCCTGGTGTTTGGGGTGGTAAGGTGGCTGGGATGTTGGGGCTTTCTGGGGAGGTTCGGAAAGACGAATTTGAGGCGTTGTGTGATAATCTTCGACCGGATAATGGGCAGAGGTTAACGGCGCGGACTAATGCTGATCGGCGGGTTGGGTATGATTTTGTGTTTTCTGCGCCGAAATCCGTTTCCATTGCACAGGGGGTGTTGGGAGATGAGCGGATTACTGAGGCGTTTCGGGCGGCGGTGCGGCATGTGATGTTGGCGCTGGAGCGTGATGCGCATGTTAGGGTTCGCCGTGGTGGTGCGAATACTGAGACCGCAGAACCGGCAATCTGGTTTGGGGTGAGTTTACGCATTTTACTTCGCGTCCGGTTGATGGCGTGCCTGACCCGAACCTGCATACTCACTGCTACTGCTTTAATACAAGCTGGGACGATGAGGAGCAGCGATTCAAGGCTGGTGAGTTTTTTCACATCAAGCGTGATGCGCCGTTTTTTGAGGCGATGTTTCATTCAAGGCTTGCTGAGGAGTTGCAGGCGCTGGGCTATGAGATTGAAAACAAGCCGTTCAGTTTTGAAATTGTCGGGATTGGTGAGGAAAATGTTAAGAAATTCTCCCGTCGCACTGCCGAGATTGAGAAGCTAGCAGATGAGCTGGGGCTGACCGGTAAGGCCAAGGATGAACTTGGTGCAAAGACGCGGCAAGCAAAGCAAGTGCAGCTCAAAAAGGAAGAGATAAAAGCGGAGTGGCAAACTCGGTATGTAAGAATGGAGGAGGGCTATTCTGAAAGCTCGAGGCAGGTTTCATCAGGCGAGGCAGTAGACTATGCGCTAGCGAAGAACTTTGAGAGGCGCAGCGTGGCGGGGATGCGGAGGTTGATTGGCGATGCTCTTCAGTTCTCGGTTGGCGATTGCAGCCTGGAGGAGATCGAAGCTGAGTTTGAGTCTCGTGAGAATCTTATCGTCACTAATGACGGCGTTACGACAACCAAAATTCTAGCCGAGGAAGAGGAGATTCTTGAGACACTTTATCTCACACAGGGAATCTGCACTGCGTTTAATCCGGGCTATCAATCAGCGTCAAAGGATGCAGATCAAAAGGCAGCTATCGAAGCATTGGTGAATTCAAGAGATGTGGTGTTTGTGATTCAAGGGCGGGCTGGCACAGGCAAAACTACGCTTATGAAAGGGGCGGTAACCGCACTCAAAAGTGGAGGTAGGAAGGTGTTTACCTTCGCGCCAACGTCCGAAGCAGCGCATAAAGTTCTGAAGCAAGAAGGGTTTGAGAATAGCGATACGGTTCAGCAATTGCTGATCAATCCAGAGCTTCAATCGCAAATGCTCAACGCGGTAATTTGGGTTGATGAGGCAGGGTTGTTGTCAGTTGGCGAGGTAAACAAGCTGCTCAAAATCGCTGAGGCGCAGAATGCACGGCTGATATTTTCTGGTGATACGCATCAGCATAAATCTGTCGATCGTGGAGACGGCATGCGGCTGGTGATTGAGTCTGGTTTGGTTGAGGTCAAACAGACGCGCAAAATCTACCGCCAGAAAAACGAGCAGTATCGCAAAGCAGTGGGATCAATCTCGGAAGGGAGAACAGAAGAAGGAATCGAGATTCTAAATCAGATGGGTGCGATTGAGGAATGCCCAGATGCAAGATCACGGTTTGAGAAGATCGCGCAGGAATATGTTAAATCTCCAGACTCTCTGATTATCTCTCCCACTCATGCCGAGGGAGATCTGATCACGGAAACGATACGTGAGAAATTGAAGCAGGAAGGAAAGCTCGGGCAGGAAGTTGAAACAGTAGCTCACGTAAACCGCAACCTCACCGAAGCAGAGCGCGGGCAATCGCTATTCTTAAATATCGGTGATGTGGTGAAGTTTCATCAGAACGCCAAGGGTGGGTTCACCAAAGGTCAGAGCTTCAAAATTGAGCATATTGGCAAGGATGGCAGAGTTTGGCTTGATGCCGGCGAAAATCTTCGTCAGCTCAATTTGGGCCCAGCGAATCGCTATCAGGTATATCGAGAAAAGCTGCTTCCGCTTGCTGTCGGCGACAAAATCCGGCTTACGCGAAACGTTACGATTGGCGGTAAACGATTATTTAATGGTGGGGTCTACAAGGTAGCAAGATTCGATGGATCCAACCCGGTCACGGAATGTGGCACGCGGATCCCGGATGGCGGGTTTGCTCACGGCTATGTTTCTACCTCTCATTCATCGCAGGGCAAAACGACCGACAAAATCATATTGAGCCAATCAAGCTTGAGTGCAGCAGCAGCAAGCATGCAACAATTCTACGTCTCGATCTCGCGCGGCAGGCATGAGATCAAAATCTTCACCGACTCAAAACAGGAACTTACCGACAGCGCAAAATCCTCAAGTCAGCGCAAACTCGCTGTGGAGCTGGACGAACAGGAAGCGAGGCGTAAACGGATGC
Source organism: Brachionus paranguensis (assembly GCA_016802215.1). NCBI lineage: Eukaryota > Metazoa > Rotifera > Eurotatoria > Ploima > Brachionidae > Brachionus > Brachionus paranguensis. The sequence continues at coordinate 144,016 of JAESIX010000053.1, read as the reverse complement.
TACGCAGAGCAAACGAAAGCAAGCGTTCGCACGCTACGAGTAGCGGAAGTGGGAGGGGCAGATAATGTATAAAGCCGACCCAAATTATTGGAGAAATCGCATCAATCGTGAACGCGGAGTATCACCAGAATCATCACCTGGCGCAGTTGAGCGAACAGCCAGCTATGAATTTGTCAGCCGCACCAACGCTCCCGATGCTATTACCTTCTTCAAAAACAACGGCAATAGCTGGTTCGCCAACTACACCAATCTTGAATCCGGCGTGGTCTGGGACAGCAAAACAATGAAGCTCGTCTTTTCCGATGACATCATCATCGTTTCAGGCCAAAACCTAGACCCAATCCAAACCGCCCTAGCCAGCCGCAGAGTGGTTTTTCTACGTGAAGACGTTGAACCAACACCTACTTCCGACGAACCGCACATCAACAAAATCAAGATCATCAACCGTAGAGTGTTTGAGGAAACCCAGCGAAAATAGAGGGAATCAAAATCCGTGACAAGCTCAGCAGTGAAGGCTAACGTCCGACCATGCCAGAGGCAATATTCGGAAACATCTACAGCTTGCTTGCACCATGGGTGCTTGTGGTAGCGGTCATCTTGATGATCGCTATTTGCGTTCGGTTCGTTAGGGGCTTGTAGAGGACTCTCCTGATTTCACAAACTCCTGCAAATCGCCGAGGCGATACATTGCTCGTGAGCCGATTTTGATTACTGGGAGCTCAGGACGCATTTGACATGCCCATGCTGCCAGCGTTTGCGGTTTGATGCGCAGCATCTCTGCCGCTTCTTTGCGTGTCAGCAGCCTGTCAGGGTTGCTTTGCTGGGCTTCGATTAGTTCATTGTAAGACATTTACTCTCCTGCTTTTTCCTAGAATTATCTCAGCGCCGACCTCAGCGGAACCCTGAAGCTTTGGTTCTCGTGCAGACTGTTACTCAACCGCAACGCGAAACAGAAAACTGACCTGCTGGGGGTTCCGTATGTGCTCACGTGCACCTCATAATGTCCTGCTGTCCGCCGCTGTGGCTGGGCACGGAACATCAATGAGGAGAAGTCATGGAAGAAAAACCATATGACGACGTAAACGATAGCGATGAAGGCTACCGTTCAATCTGGGTTGCAACAGTTGTGCAGGCCGTAAATGATGCCGTTTCAAAGGACAAAGATCCGGTCATCCAAAAAGCCAAACGCGATGCGATCGCCTGGATCAATCAAGATGAACACAATAGCGATTTCGCCACTGTCTGCGAACTAGCAAATATCAACCCGAGAGTGGTCAAAGAGCTGCTGGAAGCCGTCGAACAAGGCCAAGTCAAACGGCCAAACTTCCACTGGTGGAAACGCGGCTATAACGGCAGCAAACGCCGCAAAACAAGCTGAGACAATCAAACAGAAGGTCGCCACAACGGCGGCCTTCTTCCCAACCATATTGCAGCGGTGGAATCCGGGGATCGAAGGGGCAGCGCCCCTTTGCCGAAGCCTGAGAAAGAATCCACCGCCCAGTTTTGCCACTAGCCGAAAGGCGGCCTCCAATTGGCAAAACCTCCCCCATTCCCGGCACGGGGCGAAGGATGAGGTGAGCCCTGCATGGGCCAGAACACGTGGGTGAAAGTCCCACCATAACCGAATAGAAAACGGAAAATGAAACAGAAGCCAAGGGTGCCAGAAGAAAACATGGAGCCTCCCGCAGACAGCGGGGCGAAAGGTAACCCCGTGTCCAATGACGGATCTGAATGAAGGCGTATGTGCAGCTGCGAGCCAAGCTCGGTGCGAACCTCTGGGAGGCACATGGCGTGGACGAGGAGGCCTCGAACTCCAAAGTCCGATATTTTCTACGTAATAACGCCATGTGTAGAGGAGGTGGTTGTGCAGCGAAGGTTCTGGTTCTTACCAGGGGAAGGCCCGTGTACGCGGATCACATGATAACTACGATCTTGATGATCCTAGCCAAACCGCGAGGAGAGGTGAGGCGTACAGGGGGTACGGATGAACCCGTAGTAGTCGTAAAACGTCTTGCTGTTGACCTGCATGGTGACATGCGGCGAGGGGAAAACAGGGCGGCAGCGCGGTCAAAGCCAGTTCTTGGAAAGAAGGCGACCGTGGAGGCGAAGGGGGGAACATACAGGAAGGCAAACGTCCATCGTCATGCAGCGAGGCGAGACACAGAAAAGGCCGGGGCCAACCCGGTCGAACCACTCTGGGAAGGAGGCGGCAACGTAAGCGCCGCCAGAGAGCCCGGGGAGGAGAGTCATCGACCCGAACTGCCAAATACTGAAGTGAGATGGAACAGTTGAGCCTGGGATTGAGCAATCAGGAACACAGGCATCCCACAGATTGAGTTAGAAGTGAGGGGCAAGTGCGATAAGATTTCGTAAAAAAGCTGGACTGCGCGGCTTTCCACTGCCACTCGGCAGAGGCTATGCAAAAGAAAAAGCAAAGAAAGCCACGACAGTCACAGCCAAAATCAAAACTGAGTGTTCTTCGCCAAGTGTGCGATCTTATTCCCTCGCATCTGACGGGAAAACTCGCACGCAAGCACGGTGTAAACAAAAAATCCCGCAGCTTCTCGCCCTGGAGCCATGTCGTCAGCATGCTCTTCGCACAAATCAGCGGTGCGATATCGCTCAATGATGTTTGCGATAACCTGCGTAATCACGGCGGCCTCCTTGCCACCATTCGAGGCGCCCTCACGCCCAGTCGCAATGGACTCTCCCATGCCAACAAGGTGCGCAGCAGTGCTATGGCCGAGGAACTGTTCTGGGAAACGCTCTTACACCTCGAAGGGCAGACGGCATCGTTCGGGCGTCGCGGGCCAAAGAAACGCAAGCGCGGAATTCCGCGCCGTTTCAAACGCCTCATCCATGCAGTGGACTCGTCCACCATCAAGCTGGTAGCCAACTGCATGACATGGGCAAAGCACCGTCGGCGCAAAGCCGCAGCCAAGCTTCACCTGCGGCTCAATGTAGGCAGCTTTCTGCCCGGCTTCGCCATCGTCGAAGCTGCCAACCACAACGACAACTTCCGCGCCAAAGAACTCTGCGCAGGCATTCAGGAAGGCGAAATCGTGGTATTTGACAAAGCCTACGTCGACTTCAAGCACCTCTTCCACCTCGCAGAGCGCGGCGTCTTCTGGGTGACCCGAGCCAAAGACAATATGGCATGTCGGGTGGTCAAGCGCCTGATCAAGAAACGCGAAGGCAACATCCTGCGAGACGATCTGGTCATGCTAACGGCAAAGAAATCCAAAGCCGCCTATGCGCAGACCTACCGCCGAGTGACTGCACTGGTTGAGATCGATGGCAAGGAACAAGAGATGACCTTCATCACCAACAACACCGAGTGGGCAGCCAGCAGTGTGTGTGATCTTTACCAGAGTCGCTGGGAAATTGAAGTGTTCTTTAAGCAGATCAAACAGAATCTGAAGTTGTGCGATTTTCTTGGCAACAATGCCAACGCCGTCGGCTGGCAAGTGTGGATGGCCCTGCTCGTCTACGTGCTACTGCGCTACCTCGGGCATGTGGGCGACTGGAATCATAGCTTCAGTCGCTTGCTTACCCTGGTGCGAGGCATGCTGTGGGACAAATTTTCGCTGGGCGAACTCGTGAAGAAATATGGGACAGCAGGTGGCAGTTTTAGAATGTTAGGGCGCCCCGATCAGGCATATTTACCGGGATTTGCGGCATAAAATGTGGGACAGCACACGGTTACTAACCCAACAACCAACTCACTTATGAGTGACTTATAGCCCAAGGAGAGGAAAACAAATTTTACAGAATCACCCTCCCGAGAAAATACACGCTGATCGTCAGTGCGTTACGCTTCTTCTCGCCCTCAAGTCGCCATTTGTGGGATGCTTGTGAATCAGGAAGAGGGAGCGTGCCTCTTTGAAGAAGTCCACGCCCTCCCAAGGCTGGCACTGGCTTGGAAGAAAGTCAGAGCCAACGGCGGCAGCGCCGGGCCGGACGGGGAAAGCGTGGAACAATTCGAAGAGCACCTATCGGACAATCTGGCCAAGTTGGAAGCTGAGCTGAAAAGCCGCCGCTACCAGCCCGGGCCAGTGCGTCGGGTAAGCATTCCCAAACCCAACAGCCCAAGTGGAGGAGAACGCCACCTGGGCATCGCGAACGTGCGAGACCGCGTCGTGCAACAGTCAATCCTCATGGCAGTGACCCCCTACTTTGATCCGCAGTTTAGCGAAAGCAGCTATGGATTTCGGGAAGGGCACAGCCAGCGGGGGGCGATCGAAGCCGCGCAGACGCACGTCACCAATGGCAAAGAATGGGTCGTAGACCTTGATCTGGAAAAATTCTTCGACACGGTCAATCACGACCGGGTGCTGCAATTGATCCGGGAAAAGGTAAGCGATCGTCGGTTACTCAAAGTCATCGCGCTGACTCTGCGCAGCGGAGTAGAGATCGATGGCAAAGTGGAGAAAAGCATCATAGGGCTACCGCAGGGCAGTCCGCTGTCGCCACTGCTGAGTAATGTAGTGTTAGACCAACTCGATAAAGAACTGGAGAAGCGCGGGCTGGACTTCGTGAGGTACGCCGACGATGCCAACATATTCGTAGGTAGTCAGAAAGCGGCCGAGCGAGTGCTAGCCAGCGTGACCAAGTTCATCGAGCAGAAGCTGAAGCTGCGAGTCAACCGTGACAAGTCACAGACAGCGCTGAGCAAAGCAGTGAAGTTCCTTGGCATGACCATATTGGCAGGAGGTATGGCAATGGTCTCGATCAAAGCCATGAAGACAGCCAAAGCAAAAGTCAAAGAACTGATTCCGCGCTCAGGGCGGGGAAGCATCGAAGCGCAAGTGGAACGCGTGAACCTCTGGTATCAGGGCTGGTCCGGCTATTACCGCATGACCAACTACCCCAGCCAGTTGAAGCAAATCGAAGCGAACATCCGCATGAGATTTCGGCTGCAGTTCATCAAGAACCACAAGCGCAAGAAGCACCTGGTCAGAAAGCTGGTAAAGCAAGGAGCGCGATCAGGCACCGCCTACCGGGCAGTGTATCTGAAGAACTCCGGACGCTGGAAACTGGCCCATGACTTCACCGTGAACTTGGCCTGGAGCGAATCGTGGTTCCGGCAACGCGGACTGAAGACACGAAGCAAAACCGAACAACCCCATTGGCAACCATTGAAAGCCTATCCACGACCTGTATGAGGAGCCGTGTACGGACCCGTACGCACGGTTCTGTGAGAGGACGGCCCCCGCGCGGGGGCCTCCTACTCGACCCCGGTGCCGGCTGGCTTTGTGGCAAGGCGGCAGGCATTCGGCACGGGGATTGCGGTTCTTCTGCGGCAGAATCCTGGTGCCGGGTAAGATGGTGGAATCTTGGGCAATTCATCGGCGGATTTTCCAGCTGCTGGCTCGAATTGCTTTTGCGGGGTATCCTCTTACGGCTTGTTGGACTGTCATGCCGAACCTCATGCGGCGTAGGATTTCTGTGCGGCTGATGCGGACTCGTCTTTGGTGGTTCGCCAATTGTTTAGCCTTCTTTTCTCGTGCCTCCTTCTGTGCGATTGAATCATTGATGTATTCGCGGGCTTTCTGCTGGCTTGCGCTCGCGAGCTCGCTGAGGCTTACGAAAGCTTGTTTTCCGGAACTGACAATCATGTCTTGTAGCGGTATAAATCTTCTCAGTTTTTCGTCTGCGGTTTGTGGGTCGGTGTCTTTTGTGTTGGCCTCATAGCGTGCCTCTTGAGCAATCACGCGTTCGATCGCTCTGGTGATAAGGGCATCGAGTTGCGAGGCTTCAAACTGTGTGAGTTTCGCTCTTTGTCTGCGTCTGACCTCTTTGGTCGAGATGCGGATTAGCTTTGAGCTGCGCCAATCTTTGACGAAATTGCTCACTGTTTCTTTGCTCGGGGCTTTGCCGAAATGCGCCTGATATTCGCTGCTAAATCGGTTGATTGCTTGCGCTTTGTTCTCTCGAATAAATTGGGCAATCCGGTCTTTCGAAGGGGCATGGCCAAACAGATCTTGGAACCGTTTTTCGAAGGCTTTGCGCTGAATCGTGCGGGTGCTGAATTTTTCTTCCAGAGCTTTGCTAATACCCTTGATGCCGAAATTGCCGTTTGCTCGCCATTTAACTTCATATCCCAACGCTTCAACTCTCGCCGCCAAATCTTTGCGGAAGAATTGAACAATTTCTGTAGCCTTCATCATTGCTTCCGGCTGAAGCGCAAACCAGCCGCTACGTTCCGCGCAAAACGAAAGATTGCCATGCACCATGTGAGAATGGCATTGCGGGTCTAGCAGCCTGCTGGAATCGTGCTGATAAACGGCAGCAACAGTATTGCCAGTTCGAATCGTCTTTTCCGAATGATAGTTTTTACCGCTTCTGTCGCGAACTTCGGCAAACCGTTCAAGCTCGGTGAAAGTGGCTACCGTCGATTGACGAAATGCTTCTTCTAATCGCTCATCGCCACCTACAACAGCCGCGATGCTAAATGACTTCGGAGCGCTCAGCACGATATCATGAAACTCAACTTTACTCTGTCTGGGGCGAAGCTTCTCACCTGTTTGCGGATGGCGAGATTGCCGGATCAGCTCAAACTGCTCCGACGTTGCATCGCCCTCCAATCCCAGCATATCAGCCCCTTTCCCAAGCCAATAGCCGGTCACTCTTTCACCCTCGGCATAATAATCATTAGCACTCAAATGCCTGCCCAAATATTTCGCCGCATTCTCAATCTGTCTAATCGTAAGCATAGCTACTTCTATATGCGTCAAACGATCCGGAGTGCCCCAAAGTTTCTGTAGAGCATCCGCTCAGCGGGCAATGACCGTTCGTGGCGCACGCAGCGATGGATTCCAATCAAGCCACAGCGCGTGCATGAGGGCGGATGTTTCGCAGCAGGATTGAGCCGAGCGGGGGAGCGATGATGCAAGAGCCGCACCGGGCGGCTAAATCCAGCCACGAGCATGGTGAACGATTATGGCGTGATGGGTGGCCTGTGAGCTGCGCTGTTTCGGGATTTCCTCGAACTGGCTTGATGTGCGAGCCTACTCAAAAATCCCTGCCCAGCTCACAGATGAAGAGTTGCACGTGCATCAACTGACGGTCGCTTCTAAACCTCTGTCGGACTGACGCACCCAAGCGAAGATATACACCATTCCCTAAGCTCCGCTTAAGATAGAACCGTGGTTGCCAAACCGTTGGCAGCAATCCTGACTAACCGTTGACAATAGGTTGATTGGCACCTGTCAGACGATGCTCTGTCAACTATTCAGTAACCATTCGTCAGAAGCCATGCCGACCATTTGTCATTCATAGGACGACCACTTACAGTTAAGCTAGGTGGTCTCACTCTTGAGGATCATCACCTGTGTCGAATCCGATTTCTCGCTTATTCTCTTCGTCCTCCTTTTCCTTTCTTTTTGAAGCCAGCCACTTGATGAACTTCCAAAGTGCGAAAAGGATAGGGATTAAAACTGTGGTTGAAAGCCATTGCCAGTTCTTGGCCCAAAACGATTCAATCTTCTGTTGGGTTGTAGCAGTTACTTCAATTTCTGCTCGATGGCTCTCGATAGTCCTGAAAGTGTCGTTTCCTTCGATCTTTATCAGAATGCTCAGACTCAACGTCACAACTGAATTTCCAGGATTAAGAGCAGTCATGTCCCAGGTCCATTCCGTATCCTGGTTAAAGCTAACCGCCTGAATCTCCTCTCCGATCAGGTCAATTTTGAAATCAGAGTCAGCGCTTTTCAGAGAAGCTTTCATTCTCTGTGAAATTTGAACCGTGGCAGTTTGAACTCGTGAGTCCTCACCTAAGGCTTTAGTTAACTCCTCAATAGTCTTCGTTGGAGAGAGTTTCAATACAGCCACTTTCGAGTCGCCAATCGGAATCTCTTCGGGAATGTCATAGGCAATATTGCCCCAAGGTAGTTCCTCAAGAGCTGCGTCTAGATCGTTGGGGCGCTTCGAGGTGTATTGTGTAAGCTGAGGCAGAGAAATCAGGACAAGCACTGCAACAATCACTATCACCACGAGAATTTCCTGAACAGTCAAGCCACGAGTTGTCATAGAAACCGAAGCTGGACTAACTTCAGATTGTTGCCAACTTCAAAATCCGGTTTGCAATCTTTTCCATCGGGTCGCGGAGGCTTTCTAGTTTACGGATCCTTCCGGGAATTTAATGGGTAGAGGGAGAAGTGCCCATGTCTAGCTTGCCACAGAAGAATAGGATTCTGATGCGGTAGTTTTTGAATTCTCTGAACCCTCGCGCCATCGATTTGATTGACTGGATCTTGCTGTTGATTCCTTCGCTGAAGGCATTGGTGATTCGGTGGCGAAAGTAGGTGAGCACTTCGTCCAGATGGTTCTTGATCATCTGCCCCACTTTCTTCATCGGGGCTTGCCCGTGCTCTTCCACCCAGGCCAACCATTTCTCAAAGTAGTTGCGTGCGGTGCCGGCGTGTTTGTAATCCCAGAAGTGACGCATACTCTCCTTCATCGCCCATGCTTCGGCGCACTTCAGATCCATCTTCAGCAGCCGATCGAATTCCATCCATCGCTCCTCGCTTACGTTTTCTACATTGAAGAGCCAGAGTTGCCTGCTGCCTTTTATAAGGTATCGTCTCCCAGCGATACGAGCTCCTTATGCTCTTTGCTGCGAATCTGATTCACTGCTTTGGTCAGGTAACCAGAGATGTGGAATCGATCATGTACTATCGACGCTTTTGGCAACTTCAGACGCGTGCTATTAATGAACGGATCCCACATGTCCATCGCCACTGCTTCGATCGATTCTCTGACTTCATCGTCCAGTGTATCCCACAGAGTTTCAGCGTTTTGCTGAGTTCTCCCCTCGACCACTTCAAGCACGCGGGCTCCTTCGAGATCGTTGAGCACTGAAATGTAATTGTGGCCCTTGCGGAAACTCTTTTCATCAATGCCCGCATACTTGATCTCATCGAGCTTCCTGCGCTCCAGTCCTCTCTCAACTCCCCGTTCCATGATCCGCTGCACAGCGTCCCAGCCAATCTTCAGCAATCCTTTGGCTTGATGCACGGTGCCACAGGCCTCGATCACTTTGAGCGCAAATGATTCAAACATCAGGGTAAATCGAGAGCTCTTTCCCGACCATGGCACGGCAATAGTCTTCACTCCACACTTGATGCAATTGGAACGCGGGGTCGCAGCAACCAACTCGGTTGCAAACTGCATCGTATCGGTATGCCTCCAGCGGCGCTCTGGAGCGCGGTCTGCGATGGTGCATTTGCATCCACACTCAGGACATTCCACCTGCAAGCCATTGGGATGCTCCAGTCGAATCGTTAACATGGATTCTTCCAAGTCAAGGTTCACATCTGTCACCTCCCAAGGGCTTTGAAGTCCTAGCAACTGCGAGTAGTGTTGGTCAAGTGTGTCCATCCCTCAGAGTCCCCTTTTCCATCCCCAAAATTCAAGATCTTCCCACTATATTCTCGGAAGAACCAGTTTACGATCGATCCGACCTACCTCAGATCGATCCTTTTCGTAGCTGGTCAGTGACGTTGATCATATTAAGCAAGATCAGGTGCCACAACTGAGTTTTCGGCGCAACAATACTGGCCGATCGAGCGACTAGTCCAGAGAGAAGCTATCGCTGTTGCTGAAATCTCGCTCAATGAACACTCCTGTAAGTGGCGGAATGACGCCACTGGTATTCTTCTTTAGGTCATGCATCGAGGAATACTCTGTTCCCGACACATCAATGACAACTAATTCAAGTTCTACAGCATCGTTGGTCTGAGTATGGGAGTATACCGCATGAGGTATAAAGACAGTCAAGAATCCCGCGAAGGGTTGTGCTCTTGTAATCGATCGCTGATTTCTTAGTGCATCATGATTGCCAGTGTCGTAAAAATTCATTGAAGATCCTTCTCCATTCGGGAATCGGATCACCTCCCTGGGGGGCAATGGCTCGGGCTTCCCTTTGTATCGTTTGCCATTGGCAATGAACGTAGCTCTGTATTCGATAGGTATTAAGTCGGTTCCATCGTTCGAGATGACCAGTGGGATCACTAAAAATGGGCTCTCTTCTTTGCCTCCAGGAATACTGTCATGGAAGGTTTGAAGCATCGAATAGACCGGGGAGTAGATTTGGACGCCAGGGTTCGGGTCGTCATCTATCCACGAAAAGAACGAAATTATGCCACTAAGTCCTCCCAACGCACCAAAAACTGCAAATCCATCGCGTAATCTTGGCCATACCGTCTTAAATTTCAATTTTCTCACACTTTCATCTTATAAAGACATGGCATTGAGTCTCAATTACAATTCTCGCACGAAATTGTATCAAGATTCAGATTTCACTCAAGTGGCTGGGTGTTCTAGTCAACTCCAAAATCTGCTTTGCAATCTTTTTCATTGGGTCGCGGAGGCTTTCGGATTCTCGCATGATGTAGCCTTGGGTGACATCAGCTCCAGTTTTGTGATTGAGTAGTGCCTTGATCGTGTAGTGCGAACAGCCAACACCGTCGGCGATGGTTGAAAACGTCCGGCGTAAATCATGCAGAGAAAACTTGATGCCGATTTCATCGCTCACTTGTCCAGCGATGTTTCCCGCCACAAGATTTCGATCCGATCTTGTTTGTGACGGAAACACAAACTGGCTTCTGATGTCTTTGCGGCTTGTTAGCAGCTCGAACAGGAACTGAGAAAGCGGCAATTGATGGGAGTTTCCATTTTTAGTCTCACGAATCGTGAAGCTTCGATGGTCAAAATCAACATCCTCCCAACGCAGACGGGCAGCCTCTTCCTTTCGAAGCCCTGTAAACAGTAAAAACAGCAAATAATCCCTCCATGTTTCATCAAGCTGCATCACACCCCTAAACCATTTCGGCATATCAGTATCGCTAATATATCGCTGACGTCGCTTGGTTTTCTGCCAAAGCCTGTTCGCCGAAAGCGTCTTGATTGGGTTCACCCCGGCATAATCATAACGCTCAATGAAATAATTAAAATACGAACAAAACACCCGCATCGCTGTATTGGCAGCGCCTTTGCCACGCTCCTTAACAAGAGCGGCATAGTGATTGGCTAGCTTCTCCTTGCTGATCGATGCAATCGGCAGCGAAAGCCAGCAACTAAGGGCAGTCCTCGTGCTGGTCTCATAAACATTGAGTGATGAGGCTTTTAACGTATTCTTCCGTGCCTCAATATACTCGTCCGCAATCTGACTAAGCGTTACATTCTGCCAGTCTTGCGTGGTTATTTTCGGATTCTCCCCCAGCGCCATCTGCCCCTTGAGCTGCTGCACCTTCTGTCGAGCAACAGCAACCGGCATATCTGGAAACCTCCCAATCTTCATCCGAAGTGGCCGCCCCTGAAATCGCCGATAAAGATAAAATGTCTTCACGCCGCCGCTCGTGACGAACAGAAAAAGCCCCGGCTCTTTCTTGTCCCGATACTCATCTCGATACCGCCTCCCAGACGGCCTCAATTTATCAATTCCCTTCTGCGAAAAACAAATCTCTTTCCCCATGCTTTGATACCTCCCGTGCTACGCATGTACTACGGATGGAATCAATAAAGATCAATCCCGGTCAAGCATCATCAAAATCAACAACACCCACCAAACCCGCAGTCACCAAAGACCACACAACCATATCAACCCCAATCAACATACGGAACCCCCAAATATAGTATTTTATTCATTTGGCATTGATGGCCTTTAGGGAGGGGCTGTGTTGCTTTGTTTCCCGGTGGCATCAAAGGTTCCGTAATCGAGCGATGCTACAGATGTGCTACGTCTTGATTATTGATTGAGGGTATTGTTTTTACAATTTGGAGTCAAGCAATTTATGGTTATGTTAGGGGATTTTAAGTTCACTCCTAACAATATGGTTCGCCGAAGAAGAGCAACTATGATTTTTTCTTCTTTTTGGGCTTTGATTTACTTGCCTTACTCGCCTTGGACTGTTCGGCCAAGAAGTCCCCGTTCTTTGGGAAGCTCTCATTTACAGTTTCAGAAAAAATAGTTTTCTTTTTTACCTTTTTTTTGGTGCTTTTGTTGTCTGACATGGAAGATGAATCTGATAAAACTCAAATGGCCAAAGAGGCTTTCGAAATTTCAAAATATGTTCTAGATCAGGAATCCGAGCGGGCGTCAAAGCACGAATCTAAGGCCGGGGTGATTCTGGGCGCTGTTTCCTTTTTGATTGGAGCTATCTCTCTCATGGCGAGATCGTATCATACAGTATTTTTTCCTGTCGATTCCTTTGTTGAATGGTCTCTACTTTTCCATTTCGTTATTGCTCTTATCTCCTTTTGCTTTGCATGGGTCTTTGCTTTTCAGGTGGTTAAGACGAGGGATTATGCGAAGATGTCAATTGTGTGGGAGTTTCCCGAGGAAATGACGGAAAATTTGGAGTTATTTTATAACCGATATTCAGAAGAGATTCAGGGGATTCTTTCGAAAAACAGGGAGACGAATAAGATTAAGAACACCGCGCTTCAGAACAGCTTTACATCCTTGATGGTAGGTTTCATCTTCTTTTGCGTCGGTCTCGCGGGAGCTCTTTGCATCGCGATATTTTAGCGTAGCTTGCCATATAGATCGTTGCTTGACGGTGAGATAACAGGAGCGAGATTCGGCGCCGTTATGAGTAATACCCGATATGGTAATATAAGTTCTGATGCGCTGCGGGAAGCTGCGGATATACGTGATCAGATTGATAGTTTGAATGCTCAACTTCGAGCGATTCTTACTGGTGGTAATGCTGCTGAGGCAGTTGTTGTTGCGCCCAAGAGGCGTGGTCGTCCGCCGGGGTCTAAGAATCTTAGCAAAGCTGATTCTGCCCCTAAGAAGAAGCGAGGAGGTAAGCGCACTATGAGCGCTGAAGGGCGTGAACGCATTCGTGCGGCGCAGAAAGCGCGCTGGGCGAAGATCAAGAAACAAGGCTGAGTTTTTCCGTCTCCTCCAAACAGACAAAACACTCATTCTTCACCACATCAAGCCTCGGAGAAATCCGGGGCTTTTTTGCGCGAATCAATCAAACCTAAGCATCAAAAATGATGTGAACTGTGTAATCATTATCACGATGTTAAGATTCCTGATATGGCCTTCAAGAATGGTGATTTGTGCTTGAATGAAGCCAGCCAAACCGCGAAGCCTATGACGCGGTGGCACTCTTCTTAGTTGTGGTGCCGCTGCGAAGCTGCAATCTTGAGATGCCTTTGGGGAGGAGTTTCGCTTGATAGCAGCAGTTTACTTAATTCGACAATGGTCAATATTTGACCTGTGTTGGGAAGGGATAATCCCCGGTGGCTGGAGTGGCTGTCGGGGATTTTTTCGTGCCTGCCGATTCCTATTCTTGCAACAGTTTGCAGGGAAAGTGTTGCAACCAGATTAGCTTCAAACACCTGTATTTCAAGACTTTCACGCTAAAACTTCCAAGTTCGGCGAATCAGTTCACGTTCCTCTTCATCGCGGATATCCAGATAGATTGCCGTAGTGTTAGGGTCACTATGCCCCATCCAATCTTGCAGGATATTCAGCGGCACACCAACCATCGCGCAGCGCACACCAAACCCGTGCCGCAAGCCTTTTGGGCAGGCTTGAATACCTTCAATCTCCGCGTGTTTCATTGCCGATTTAACAATTCTCCAACCCGTTGCACGTGAGACAGGCCAGATCAATCCTGATTCAGGTATGAGCTTCTTCAATCTCCGTTTTAGCCCGGTAGGAATAGGCACACGGCGGATTTGCTCATTGCCTCGTTTTTTGAGGCAACGCAGCCGAACAACATCAACCGACCAGTCAATATCTGCCTCCGTAATTGCCAACGCTTCGGAGATTCTGCAGCCGGTATAAAAGAGCAGCAAGCACAAGGAAGCCTCCTCAAGCGGCAGCGCTTCCGCAGCTTTGAGGAATTTACGGCTCTCCGATCGGTTTAGATATTTTCGCCGTCCATGGGCATCCAAAGCTCCTGATTTTCTCACTCCCCACATGAAACACTCTCCCTGCAAACTGTTGCAGTATGGAGGTAACTAATTAATAAAGAATTACTTAAACCAAAATCGACAAATGGAATCGAAGATTATTGAACTCATGGCAGTGAGTTTTGCGATGTTGCTCAGCTCTTGCGCGATGTCGGAAGACAAGGCGGGGAATGTTGGAGCCGTGCTTGGCGGGATTGGCGGCGTAGTGGCCGGAAACCAAATCGATCAAAAGCTGGGACCCGGACACAAAGGCAGGCTCATCGGAGGGGCTCTCGGAGCAGGTATCGGCAATCAAGTCGGCCGCAATTCAACATCTCTGCAAGGGCTGAAAAAGACGGAACTTGAATGATTATGACAACGCCAAACAAGATGATCGCCGCCATGCTAACCATCTGCATGTGCCCCGGCTGCATGACGCTTGGCAGCCGGCAGGACCAGTTCGGCTATGCTGCTATGAAAGGCGATGTGGTTGAAGCAAGGCAGTTTCATGACCCCGGTTTTGCACGCATGCGCATTACCGAAACCAATGGGCAAAAATCCGTTCCGGTTCAATATGCAATCATCCAGAACAACAAGGCGATGGCTACATTCCTTGTTAGGAACGGGGGGCATACTTCCATCAACGGCCAGAATTTAACCTACTACTGCGCGGCCAATGGCAACGATGATATGGCTCGGCATTTCGCGAGTCTGGGAATTGGTTCGATAAGCGATATCAGCCGAGCAAAGGCAAACAAAGCAAGATCGCGCCAAAGCTCTGGAGCTGGCGCACTCATTGCTCTTGGCGTGCTGGCTGCATTGATGAGCAATGGCTCTGCTGCAGGATCAAGCGGCGGCGGTATGACAGATGCGGAACTCGTCGGCTCCTACAAATCAGGCGGGAGCCCTGCCGGGTTTTAATATCAAACCTCTTTCCGAAATGAATTCTCGAACAAACTTCACGGCCTTCTTCATGCTATCGCTGAGCGTATTCTCGTGTGCGAATGCACAGGAATTTAAGTTCAAGCCGGCTGATACCAGCCTGGCAACGGTGTATGCGCAGATGGCGAAAAGTCTGGAGCACTACGGAACGCCCGTGCCGTATTTGCAGCATGTGCTTAGTGAGCATGAGCGGGTTGAAGCGCTTTATCGTTCGAAGAAGGGAAAAGAGCCGCGCAGCTACAAACCTGAATGGCTGACCGAGGAGTATATCGGCAAAGTTGAAAAGAACTGGGCGAAGCTTGCACCCAAGCTCGGGCTTGAAACCTTCGCCCGGAATTCGGGTAAACGCATCAATGCTGCAATTGATATCAAAGAGGGCAGCTTCGTAATTGAGCTGTGCAATGTGCATCAAAAACAAGTCTTCGAAAAGATGGTAGGACGCGGCAAAGGTGAGCCAAACTACGCAATGTTCCGCCAAGAGTTTCTGGCAAGGCTAGAGTTCGATTCGGTAATCGATCATCAAGTGAAAGTTGAGCATGAATTGAGTTCAGCGCAGGCAAAAACCTACCGCTCGCTACTTTCAAAACCTCGCTTCACGAAGGCAGATTTCGCAACCCTCGAGCGCTTCTATGATGACGGTCACGACAAGCTCAGCGAACTCGGCAAAGCAAGACTGAGCCAAAGAATCTGGAACGGAACCCGCAAACAAGCGCCCGATCCTCGGATTGTAGATGCAACAGCCTTTCGCAAGGCACGAGCGGAATTGAAGGCGGTTGAGAGTGATCTGAATGGGTTGTTCAGACGGCTGGATGATGCATTGCCTCCTGATGGAGCTAAGCTTTGGAAGGGATGGCTTGCGAATGTTGTCAGTATCGTAACTGAAGCTGCACATTCAGAGATCGAAGTTGGAGTTGTCGAGTGGTCTGTTAGCGATTGATTGAACGATTACTCGTTACGGAATCAAGATCCGTAGACGGATTCAAGGCTGGTGATTTAAAAGCGGCATCAAGGTCGTATGCTTCAGCCTTCGCCTCTTGCTTATGTATTTCACCTCCCGGCTCTATCGATTCGGTGTGTTCTGCTGATGCAGAAATTTGCTCCGCAGATTTCGCTTTATCGTCAATCTCCGCATTCTCCACCATATTGTCAGCCGAAGCTTTGTTGCTCGGTGCCAAGGAGGCGGTCTCCTTGAAGCTTACCCTGTCTGCGACAGAGTAAGCTTTTGCATGATTCCCTTCATCCATTGCTAAAACAAAGTCCTGCCTGTCTTTCTCTGGAATCTGCTTCATCGCCTCAGGCATTGGCTTTTCGCCCGTGAGCATTACATAAAGCTGATCGGCTTCCTTCTTTTTGACGTTGTCCGGCAAATCGGTGAACTGATATTCGCCCTCGCGAATACCTTCCCAGACTCGGTGCGACATCTGCGCTTTTCCGTCGTCTGTCAGGCGATCCCATGCCGATGCGTAGAATTGATCCAAATCTTCAAAATCATCACGAGTAACATTACTTTTGATCTGCTTTCTGCTGTTAGTTTTCACAGGCAGAAGCTTCGCAATCAAGGGCAAGGAAAGTGCCTTTAAATATGCGAAAGCTGCTCCAGTTGTGTTTCTATCGGGAAGCAAAGAAACCGTTCCGCAAGGAACAAAATTGCTCTCAATGGATTCAAGCAGCTATGTGCTCTTCCATGGGGGAGTGACACACAAAAAGAAACCACGGCTCATTTTCCTCAACCGCGTAGACGTTGGTAAGCTGGAATTTATGAGGAGGTGATTCCATTCGGTTCCTAGCATTCCCACCAAAAATCTCAAAACAGTTTCGACTGTTGGGAACCAAGCAGCGCCCACTCAAATCTAGTCAAACTTCTCAGTAAACTCTTCAAACCTCGTAAAACTCTTCAATTTTCTTGTGGTCACTCTCGTGGTCACTAAGGCTAAAATTCAGCACTCTTTGATTGGTAACTCGTTAATTATAAGGCGTTTCCGAATAATGGTCGGGCTGGCCGGATTCGAACCGACGACCCCACGCCCCCCAGGCGTGTGCTCTACCAAGCTGAGCTACAGCCCGTTTTGATCTCTGAGCGCGCAGAATAGCGCGTGTCAACGCTAAGCGCAAGAGGCATTTGTCTGGGCCGGATCGCGCTAATTCGTGTTTAGTTGACGCATCTGGAAGGGAACACTTTCAACAACGGCATGAATGAAATCTTTAAATCTAAAACCGTCTGTTTCAGTCCTTTTGAGTATGGCATCCACGGCGCAGCGGTCAGTGTGTTGCAGGCCGCGCCCGAGGGCATAGGTAAGGAGGCGCTCGGTAAAACATTTGAGAAAATCATCTTTGCGATCAGTGGCGAGGATCTCAGCAAGATCGCGTGAGCTGTCGAACGCCTCGCCGCTAAGAAGGGTTCCTGCGGACTCGATAGGGGAGCCGTCGTCGTCTTTACGCCATGCGCCGTTTCCATCGAAATGCTCGAAGGCGAAACCGAGGGTATCCATGGCGAAGTGACATCCGGCACAGCTGCTGTCTTTTCTATGAAGTTCCAATTTTTTTCGGAAAGAACCATCCAGTTGAGCCACTTCAGGTCTTTCGATAGGAGGGATAACTTGAGGTGCCGGGGGTGGCGGAGTGCCGAGAATATTCTCCAGGATCCATTTTCCGCGCAGGACTGGCGAGGTACGGTTGGGGTTTGAGGTCAATGTAAGGAAACTTGCGTGGCTAAGCACGCCACGGCGAGGCGTATCCTTCATTGAGACTTTTCGAAAAGCTGAAGAGCCTGTCTTTTCCAGACCGTAGTGTTGGGCCAGTCGATCATTGATGAATGAATAGTCGGCATTAAGGAATTCCAGAATACTCCGATCTTCCTGAAGAATGTGTTCGAACAGTCTCTCCGTTTCCTCGCGCATGGAAACACGAAGTGAGTCATCAAACTTTGGAAAGGCTCCTGGATCTGGTTCCACAATAGCGATATCACGCAGTTGCAACCATTGGCCCGCAAAGTTCGCAGTCAGTGCGCGTGCCTTGGGATCTTTCAGCATTCGCTCTACTTCAGCTGACAACTGGTTTCTCAGTCTTCGTTCTTTAGCCAATCGAAAGAGCCTGTGATCTGGCATGCTACTCCAGAGGAAATATGACAATCGGTTGGCGAGGGCGTAGTCATCGATATACTCCACAGCTGGAGATTCCAGGCGATCGGAAGGGACAGGGGATTCTTCCCGAAAAAGAAAACTGGGAGAAACGAGTATGGCAGCCATTGCGACCCTGACGGCACCCTCGAATGTCTCACCTTCGCGATCTCCGAGCCAATACAGGCGCTGTAAGGCATCCAGTTCCTCTGTGGTTACCGGTCGGCGGAAGGCTGCTGCTGCGAATGTTTCGATGATGGTCCTTGCTTTCGTTTCATTGGAACGGAAAGGAGTCAGGCCGATCCACTGTTCGCCGAAATAGCGCTGATGGGACTGCGGAAGTGGAGGGGCTCCGGGATTGAATGGGCCCTCGATCTCGACACGCGTCACTAACACATTGCGATTTCGGCGGTTTGGATCTGGTGCATCGGGATCTTCCCAGTCGTTGAGGAACTCGAGCGCGATTTCCTGTGTTGTGGTTGCACCAGAATCGACTGAAAAGCGACGAACGATCTCTGTTTGATCCTTTCGGCTGCCGGGAATCGAATAGTCCCCCAGTAGCTGGCTTCCAACTTTCAGTCGTACGCGGGCTTCCTCTTTTCCCGCCTTATGAGAAAACGCAGTGATCCGTAGTTCATACTCACCAGTGTGTTCGAATCTCCAGGTGGATACGAGGGCCTCCTCTTTTTCTAGCATTCGCAGGCCACCGGTCATCAGTCCTCCTGTCAATGACTCTAAGGGAATGACAGCTGTTGAAGTTGCAGGGAGAGTGGTGACGAGCGCACGATCCAGAATCCGATCAGTGGCGCGAAAGTACTTCTCGAGCATGATTGGTGACAATGTTAGCACATCTCCGATATTGTCGAATCCATAGCCAGTGTCATCCGCAGGGAATTCAGAAGATGGATGAAAATTGTCATCGATCGACCAGCCAAACAGGTCGCGGATGGTATTGTCATATTCGACGCGATTGAGCCGGCGCATGGTGACGGTGCCAGGCAACGGTTGAGAGCAGTCGCAGGCCAGCGCTGTGCTGTCGATCCAATCGAGGAGTGCGTTTCGTTCCGCTGAGGTCGGCCAGGGCTTATCTGCGGGAGGCATGACGTGGAGCATGACGTGTTGCTCGACCTTTTTCCACAGGTTCACCGCGTCCGGATGTTGGATGGCTTCGGCTTCTGTCAGGAAGTTATCGAGCAGGAGATCTCCCTTCGCGACATCTTCCGAATGGCAATCGAAACAATAGTTCTCAAGAACAGGCAGAACAGAACGCTTGAAGTGGTTTTCATCACTCCGTGCAATTTTTGGGGCGAGCGTGCATAGAGCAAAGATTCCGCCCAGGAGTAGAGGGCAGAATCTTTCAGCTGATAGTGGGCTCAATTTCCCGGGCACACTACGACTGTGAACCATGTTCCCATGATTCGCTACCTGAGAAATCTATCAGCAAACGATTCTGGGCCTACGCATTATCACCGTTACTTTTGCCGTTGTTGCGAATGAATCCGATCACACCGACGATGAGAAGAACGGCAAGTATGGCGATGCCAATTTTGCCGGCTGGAATTTTGGAGCCACCTGCTGTCGTGTAGGCCTTACTCCACAGTCCCCAGACAGAAGTGAAAGAGGCGATTAGAGTAGCAGTGATCATCAGGACGTTCCAAGCGATCCGGCGCCCACCGCGAGGCATAGAATCACCCAGCAGGCTGCGTGAGTTCATGAGAAGTAAAAAGGTCACGTACGCTATAGGTAGCATTGCGCCCCCCAGCACGGAGGTAGGAGTGGCCAGTGCCGGTGCAGCTTTTGCCCACACAAAGGGGCCGACGACTCCAATCGCGGGAATCATGCTGCCGATTCGGTGCCAGTTTCCTGTTGCCGGCTTCCCCACGGCTTCGCAGAAAGCGAAACCGTTGATGAGCATGAGAATGATCACCGTCGACACCGCCATGCCCAGGACGCCGATACCGAAGACTTTCTGTGCGACTTCCTTTCCAGTAAGTGGTTCGAGAGTCAGCGCGAGATCCTGGTTGTCACGTTCTGACATCATGGCTGCGAGGGCTTTGTCAGCATCGGGGAGATTGTCCCGCATTCCCTGAATGGCAGCAGTAGCAGATTCCGTCGCAGCCTCGTCACCAGCAGCAGCTTTTAGATTTGCTTTCAAAGTGGCAAACTCGTCGCCAAATTCTTTGCCGAGGCGTTTGTCGAGGAAGCTATGGTAGCTGCCCTGCGACTTGCCTGATGTGCTTGGTTCCCCTTTTGAGTGGAACTGGCTAGCAGAAGCAATGACCACACATGATGTCGCGAGGACAAACGGAACGATCAGTCCGATTGAGAGATCGTAAATGGCCAGTCCGCGGTGAGCCTTACCCCAGCGCTTTCTCAGCATGGAATAGGGGAGAAGAAAGGTCATATTGATGCCGACGGCAGTAGCAAATGCGGTGATAATCTTATCGCGCTGCAGGGTGGAAATGCTTTCAGACCACCATTCTGAATGCGCACCTGTCGCAGCAATCGCAGAATCCAAGGATGGCACAGGTTTGAAGAGCAGCGAAAAGTCAGGTATCAGCCCGGAGAGGATTTCTCCCCATGGCAACGTTCCCGATGAGGTCAGCGAAGCGACGACGCCAAAGAAACAAAGCACTACGATCCCAACCATGACCTTAAGGATGATCTCGAATATCTTGATGCCAGCGCTGCCGGAATTATAGAACCAGACGACAATCACGGCGACCAGGAGGATGGAGCCGGCAGCAAGTTCTTTGCTCATCCCCGGGAACAGGTTTTGCGTCAGGGCTCCAGTTCCCAACGCAAATTGCGGCAGACACCAGACGATGTTGGCCATGATTGTGGCAATTAGCCAGCCCCAGCCAAGCGCAGGGCTGACATGGGAGTTGATCGCTTCGAATGGACGCTTTCCGGTTGAAAGTGTGACGTAGCTGATGGCGCTGAGCATAATCACACCCAGCACCATTGCCAGTGGTTGCAGCCACATCATGTGGTAGCCCATGATCACACCTAGATAGAGCGCTCCAGCGAGCGAGCCTCCTCCCAGGGTGATTGCACCCTGAAGCCAGCCTGGGCCACTTTTTCGGGTATACAGCGCCAACTTGGCTCCGGTTCCTTTGTTGGCTACGGCCTCGAGCTCGTCTATTTCGGCCTGGAGTTGTGAATCGTCGATCTGGTCGCTCATGTTTCTGTTGTCGAAAGAATATCGGGAGTTAAGGCGCGGGATCGTAGGGGGGAGAGACGAGTCTGACAAGAACTCAATTTCCGCATTCGGATTCTGATTTTCGCCGAAGGTGTTCCCTGAACGCAAAAAAGTGACCGACTCGCACGAAGGAGTCGGTCACTTTAGAAAAACGATGACAGAGATTGGAAATCCCTGTTCTCAATCCAGCGGTCTCTAGAACTGCTCGACGGTCAAAACCTGTCTGTCACGGTAGTAGCCGCATGATGGGCAGGCAATATGCGATGGCACAGCACTGTTGCACTCCGGACAAGTCTTGAACTTGGGTGCAGACCAACGATTGGCGCCGCGACGGGAGCGCCCTTTTTGTCTTGAAGATCTTCTCTTTGGAACAGCCATAATAAATAGGAAATTTCAGTCGTTGTCGTTCAGGGTACCCAGGTTGTCAAGGGCCCCCCATATATTTTGTTTAGAACCTTCTGCCGAGGCGTCGGAATCATCTTCAGCTGGAGGATCATCCGCTGAATAGATTTTTACAGCTGGATCACATCGAAACTCGCCGAGTGAGGAGTCCTCACACTTTGGGTAGGCGGGAAGGGCGAGAAGAATATCCTCCCGGATCGCTTCCGTCAAGTCAATGGTAGCCGAGTCTGGAACCTCTACGTCAAACGTGTGCCCACGTAATTCGACCCGATAAGGAAACTGCGCCAGGCATCGCACGCAATTGATCAAAAATGCGGTCTGCAGAGAACCTGTAACCAGTAGGAAATCGTCATGCCGAGAGACATGCAGGTCATAGGTGATCCCTTCAGTTGCCTGTGGATCACCCTTCGGAAGCTTGAATATGTCCTCTTCCAGGACACCCGAGAATTGCTTTCCCTCATCGGGAAGCTCGCCGAGGATGATGCTGTGGAGATTGCGTTCTGAGTCCATGGATAATTATCCCTTTTTGAGGCGAGTCAGAAGCGCCTTTTCCACATTTGGGGAGACAAATTCGGCAACATTACCTCCTAATCTGGCGATTTCCTTAACCATTCGCGAGCTGATATAAGAGTATTCCTCTTTCGGCATCAGGAAGATCGTCTCCAGAGTCGGAGCCAGTTTTCTATTCATCAGGGCCATCTGGAATTCGAATTCGAAGTCGGAAAGTGCGCGAATTCCTCGAACCAGTGCAGATGCTTGCTGTTCACGGGCAAAATCGACCAACAGGCCTTCGAAACACGTTACTTTGATACAATCGTGTCCGCTGACCGCTTCTTCGATCAAAGCCACGCGTTCTTCCTTCGCAAATAGTGGCTTTTTCTGGTCGTTATGGGCGACAGCGATAATCACTTCATCGAACAGCTGTTCAGCACGCCAGATGACGTCGAGGTGGCCGTTCGTGATTGGGTCAAAGCTGCCCGGATAGATTCCGCGTTTCAAATGGGATAAAATGGGGTGGTGATCGTCTATTCTGAGGCTAAGCGCCGCATTTAGCAATCGGTATCCTCAGCCGATGGCAGGTTTGGCCAAACCCACGGACGAGCCTGTTTGATCACCAGTTTTCCGTCTTTGTCGATCTTGAATTCGATATCCAGAGCAAAGGTGTCGTCGTACTGTTTCTCATAGAGATCCCGGAAGTGACGGTGAAGGGTGCGCATGTTGCGCGCCAGATCAATTGCCTGTTCGCGTGACAGGACAGTCTCACCTTTAGGCACCTTATTTGACCTTCTGGCGTATTGAATCTCGAGACTGTAGGCTTGGTCCTGCGGTCCTCCGGTCATCACTGAAACGAGAAACTCTTCGGGAATTGACTCCTCTTCTGGGTTGGTGATCAGGTTCTCTCCGATCTGCACATTGACGTAAAACCCGAGCCACCGGGGATCGAAGATATTGCGGGTGACACCTACGCCATTCGCGTATTCGTCGTCATAGTTGGGATGCACCAGCACGCCCATGTAAACCTTCATGTGATCGACACGATAAAATTCACGTTCTTCGAAGGCGCGGTAGGTCCAGAGGCTGGCCCACACCTGCTTCATGGACTTGATCAGGTGACCTTCGTCAGGGCGGTGGGTGTAACTATCGTAGAGCCCAGCCCCATTGAATCCTTCCATGTCTTCGTTGTTGGTACTGGAGCGGCAACGTAAGGGAACGCCTTCTGCAAAGGCATTGTGAAGAGCTCCTATCTTGAGCAGCATCCATTCAGGTGCCTCCGCTTCTTTGATTTTTTTCCGGAATTCCTTTAATCGAGCCCTTCGTTCGGCCGCATCTGACCGAAATACTTCATCATCTATCATGGCCTGGGCTTCCTCGTAGAAACCGTTGAATTTCATGAATTCATTGTAGATGAAAAAGGGCACAGCAAATCCTTCTGGAGCCATCCCATCGGCAAGCACTCTGCCGAGCTCAGCCACGTTCGCTGCCTTGGCTCCAAAGGCATCGGAGTCGTTAAATCCAATGGAGGACAAGGGCATGATTGACGTGATGCGCAGGTTGCTTACTGGCGCTGGAGAAGCTGGTGGGCGGGATGCTTCCAGGAAGTTTTCGACTTCTTCGTTGGTCGCCCTGGTGACCCTCCAGTCGTCGCTGGTGACTTCATAGCGGACGTATTCTCCGGCTAGTGAAGTGAGTGTTTCGTTAGTGGTGGCTGACCGTACGTAGGCGTTGGGAATCCCATTCTGTTGCGCTTTGAGGTTAATGTGAGACAGCGGTGTCTGCGGTGCCTCAGTAATGATTCCTGCAGCGACACTGAGGTCATTAGGAAGGTTCTTGAACACGACAATGTCACGTGCAGAATAGGTAGTGGAAGGATCCGCCATCAGCAGTCGCCCGTAGCTGGTTCCCGTATTCAATGGGCTGAATCCAAAGTTAGAGTAGAAGTCTTCGGCGAGAATTACAGGCACTTCGGCGGCCGCAAACTTTTCCTTCTCATCCTGGTAGAGTTCCTCCTGCATCGTTCCCGATGGCTGGAAGTAAACATTGGCGTGTTCGAAGTCCATCTGATCGACGATGAGATCATAGACCATGCTCGCGTAGTAAAAATTAACAGGATCCGTGGGCCAGAACGAGATTACATAAGCCCCAACGGATCCATCTTTGTTCTGGAAGTTGTCATGTGCGACAAGGCTGGCGGCGAGAAATTTGCGTCCGTCTTCCTTGTAGTAGGTCGCATTCTTGTAAGCATTGTGCGAAAGCCCAGGATGTAAAAGGTCGCGTGCGAAGCAGTAGTGGTACGGAAACCGTCCCGTATTGAGGAAAAAAGCGATGGGGCTTTCGGTATCGACACGGGCAATGAGAACTTTCAATTCCCTGACTCCGAGCGCACCCGGCACGTTGTCACGACGCGCGAGTTGGTCAAAGTCGTCCCGGCTGCTGAGAGAGTATCGGAAAAAGCGAGGGTTTTCCTCCAGTGGGCGAGGTTGAATGGCAATCGGGCGCCGCAGTTTCTTCCCTTCTGCACTAGTCTTTGGATTTGATGTTGAGTCGGGTGCCGAAGTTGTTACCGCCGGTGTCACTGGCTCCAACTCGACTACCTTCACGTCGTCAATGGACTCAGCCTCTGTTTCGGAAGTTTTATCCTCCTCTGTGATGCTGGCCGTCAAATTCTCTTCCTCAAGTTTCTCCGTGGTATCTTCATCCACGGTTTCTTGCTCAAGAATTACAGGCTCTGGTTGTTCTTCGATCGGCTCCTCAGGTTGTCCTCCTTCAGAATCGGAATCTTCGGCTGATGTCAGCTCTGAACCAGGTTCAGGCTCAGGTTTCTGCGCAGGCTCCGCTTCGGTCTTGTCCGCAGAAAATGAAAGCCAACTGGGCGGGGTGTCCATCGTACACAATCCCACGACGAATGGCGTGATGAAAAACAAGATGAACAGGATGATGTGGATAGCTGTTCTCACGCTGGCTGCAAAAAGTAGTTCATGGTTAAGCCCAAAGATAAGGTTTCCCGAAGCAGATGCAATGGACATTCGCCCCATCATGAGGATCGGACAAAGGCCGGAATTGGCTGAGAACGATAGCTGTTTCTCGATTCGAGGCAGCAAAGAAAAAAAGCGTGCTCTCGGTAGGGAACCTGCAATGTTGAGCTGCAATGACTCGAATTCTTACATTTTTCAGTTTTCTAGCAGCTTGTTCCTTCCTTTGGGCGGCACCTGTTCCTCCGAAAGCGAATGAACGCATTGTCTTGATCGGAAATGGGCTCGCAGAGCGGGAGATGTATTTTGGACACTTGGAAACCGAGTTGCACCTCAGATTTCCGGAGAAACGATTGAGTGTTCGGAACATGGGGCGGCCGGGAAATACCCCAGGATTTCGTGCGCACGCTTCGAGAGAATCCCAGTGGGCCTTTCCTGGCGCCGATAAGTTCCATCCTGATAAGCAACAGCACCTGGGTCAGGGGTTTTTTCCTACCCCGGATGAATGGCTCACGCACGAGAAAGCGGACACGATCCTCGCTTTTTTCGGCTACAACGAGTCATTCGAGGGGCCAGAGGGGCTCGATAATTTCACTGCAGAGCTGGATGCTTTCGTAAAGCATTCGCTGAAGCGGAAATACAATGGTCGGACTTCGCCGCGGCTTGTGCTGGTTTCTCCGATCGCGTTCGAAGACCTGTCAGCTTCGCGCGACCTCCCCAATGGTAAGAAGGAAAACGCCAACCTGGCGCTCTACACTGCCGCCATCAAAAAGGTGTCCCAGGACAACGGTGTCGATTTTGTTGATTTGTTCTCAGCAACGCTAGATGCGGCTGGCGACCAACCTCTCACGATTAATGGATTCGCTCCGAGTGATTCAGGCTACCGATCTCTGGCGCCGATGATTCTGGACGGTGCGTTCGGCAAGCAATCCCGCACATCAAATGCAGATCCCGAGCTTCTGCGAAAAATGGTGTTGGATAAAGATTGGTTCTGGATGAACGATTTTCACATCGTAAATGGCGTCCATGTGTACGGCAGACGCCATGATCCCTTTGGCCCCGCCAACTATCCGGACGAGATCAAGAAAACCCGGGAAATGATGGCGCTTCGCGAAACCAGAGCGCACCAGATCGCTGCGGGAGAATCGACCAGTCTGGAGATCGATGACTCTGGGACGCACCCACTGCCGCAGGTGGATACAAACTTTAATCGCCCAATCGAATATTTAAGCGGCGAAGAAGCGATTGAGAGAATGGAGATCGCCAACGGTTATCAAGTCGAGCTGTTCGCTTCAGAGAAGGAATTCCCTGACCTTGCCAGCCCTGTGCAGATGTCCTTTGACAATCGTGGTCGTCTCTGGGTTGCGGTGATTCCAAGCTATCCGCATTACAAGCCAGGAGCAGAACGGCCGAACGATAAGCTGCTGATCTTTGAGGATACTGACAACGATGGCAAGGCGGACAAGCAAACGGTCTTCGCGGACAAGCTTCACTTGCCCATCGGTTTCGAAATTGCACCTGAGGGTGTTTACGTTTCTCAGGAACCAAATCTTTGTCTGCTGGTCGACGACAACGGCGATGACAAGGCAGATCGGATGGAAATCTTGATGCACGGATTCGATACGCACGATACCCACCATGCTATTTCCGCTTACTGTGCTGACGCTTCAGGAGCTTTTTATATGAGTGAGGGACGCTTCCTGCACTCTCAGGTTGAGACACCGTATGGCCCTGAGCGATGCAATGATGGTGGCGTCTGGCGTTTTGATCCAGCCAAGTTCAAGCTCGAGCGTTACAGCCAGAGCGATTACAGCAACCCGTGGGGTGTGAGTTTTGACTACTGGGAACAAGGATTCATATCGGACGCCTCGAGCGGCCAGAACTGGTGGGGACTGCCGGTCTCGGCAAAGGTGCCCTACGGAATCGAGATTCCAAAGACGGCTGAGTTTGCGCCCAAGCGATCCCGGCCAACCTCTGGAGCCGAGTTTGTTTCATCTCGCCATTTTCCCGATGATGCGCAGGGCGATTTCATGATTTGTAATTCTATCGGATTCCTGGGCACCAGCTTTCATGATATCTGGGACGATGAGTCAGGCATCAGCGGCAAGCATTCGGGCGATTTGATTTCGTCCAGCGATCCTAACTTCCGACCAGTGGATCTGGAACATGCTCCGGACGGCTCACTCTATATTGTCGATTGGCATAACCCTCTCATTGGACATATGCAGCACAATGCGCGGGACCCGAACCGGGACAGCCAACACGGCCGCATCTACCGGGTCACTTACCCATCGCGGCCATTGGTGAAGCCGGCAAAAATTGCAGGGGCTTCTATCGAGGAGCTGTTGGAGAATCTGAAGTTACCAGAATATCGCACCCGCTACCGTACGCGCCGCGAGCTTCGGAGCCATTCAGCTGACAAAGTGATTCCTGCCGTGAAGAAGTGGGTAGCGAACCTGAACAAGAATGATCCCGCCTACGATCATCACGTCTGTGAAGCGATGTGGGCGACCTGGGGACAGAACAAGATCGACCGTGATCTTCTCGTTCAGTGTTTGAGTTCTGAGAAATTTCAGGCCCGCGCTGCAGCTGTGCACGTCCTCCGCTATGTGTATGAAGATGTCCCTGATGCCGCAGAGTTGTTTTTAAAAGCTGCGAGGGACACGCATGGAAGAGTTCGGTTGGAGGCGATCGTGGCTGCCTCGTGGATGAACGACGGAGTAGGCGTGCAACTCGCTTTAGAGGCTTTGAAAAAACCGATCGACAAATGGATGGGGCCTGTGTTCGACACGGTGATGCAGCAAACGCTCGCAGGTGAGATCGAAGCGTTACAGAAGAGTGGGGGACTGCACCTTGTTGACAACCCGAATGCTCGAGACTATCTCTCTGGCAAACTCAAAGTCACGGTTGACCCGCCCAAAGAAGACTCCGTTGGGCCAACTCGTGAACTCAATGCCGCCGAGCAGAAGATCTATGCCCTTGGGAAAGATGTGTACCACCGCGATGCGCACTGTGCTACTTGTCACCAGCCGAATGGCAACGGGTTGCCTAAGATCTATCCTCCACTGACCAAGAGCGATTGGCTAGAGGACGATGAGCGCTTGATTAAGATCGTATTGAAAGGCCTCTGGGGCCCCATTGAAGTGAGTGGGCAGAAATTTGATCCGACCAAAGGAGTTCCGCCGATGATGGGATTTGCGGGACTCTGCGATGATGAAGAAATTGCCGCTGTCCTCAGTTACGTGCGCAATTCTTTCGGCAACAAGGGGGAATTCGTTTCACCCGAGAAAGTGAAGGCTGTTCGCGAAGCAACAAAGAAGCGTGTCAATTTCTACATGGTCGACGAGTTACTGAAAGCGCATCCTCTGAAATAGCCATCTCAAAAGAAACCAACCTCCTACCTACCTATGAACTTTGACGAATTGAAACTCGCCTTGGCAGATAATCCGAACTGTGCTCTACAATTAGAATTTGAAAATGGAGCAACCGTGCCTCCCCATTTCCATGTTACCGAAGTCGGACATGTCACGAAGGACTTCATTGATTGCGGAGGCACACGAAGAACGAACGCTTCCTGCGTGCTACAGACACTGGTTGCTCACGATGTAGATCATCGCTTGAGCAGCACTCGCCTTACGTCCATACTCGAGCTGACTGGCACAGTACTTCCCAGTGAGCAGGTTCCTGTCGAGATTGAGGTCGACCAGGGCACTACCGCGATCTATTCGCTTTCCAGTATCTATGTGAAACCGGGCGTACTCCATCTACAACTTCAGGCGAAGCACACTGCCTGCCTCGCTCCAGACAAGTGTGGCCTTGAGGATGCGCCAGAGGAGGGGGATGCGCTGAGAAGTTTGCCAGCAAACACATGCGATCCGGCGGCCAATTGTTGATAGTCCACCAGGGTGCCGGTCGGCATCCCAGACAGAACCAGCAATGCTCTGATGATACGTTATCGAAGATTAAAAAATCACTTGCACGTCCCCGCACTCAGATCCATAGGTCTCGTGCGGGGTAGAGCAGCCCGGTAGCTCGTCAGGCTCATAACCTGGAGGTCGTCGGTTCAAATCCGGCCCCCGCAATTCTTTCAAGGCCCCGAAGGTAACATCCCTTCGGGGCTTTTTTGTTGCCATCTGCCGAAATTGGCTATGTCTTTTTCGAATTGCGGATCCGGCTGATTGCAATCCAGCATTTTCTACACGTCACCGCATCCGCGTCGTCGGTAGCGATGCCTTCAACTTCTGCGCGATGAGCGGCCTCACGATCCCGAGGATTGCACGCGACCATTCCATCTTCGTTGAGGAAATGTAGATCCCGTTTTCCGGGGCGTCGCTGGTTACGTGCTTCCATGGAATGGCCAGTATAGGTCAGCACGATCTAGTTCCGCCAGCAACATGTTTTCTGGGCCAATGGGCACGGCGATTCTAAAACTCAACTACCAATCGCATTCGCTGGACTTCGACCTGCGAACTGTGAATTACTGCTCTTCCTCTCTGATCCGATAGTAGAGTTCCTTGATCGCGATGCTCACGTCCTTGATCGTGAAAGAAGTGCTGTCACCATCTGATACGACGCCATCTGCGACTTCTTCCCAGATTCCTTCAAGTCCTGCATTTTCTTCGACAGCGTAGCGAGCCCCTGCTTTGGAATTGAAAGTGAGGGCGATGTCCAGCGTGCTGACGGGATCTCCGTTTTCGGCGAGTTGAATCCCCGTAATCTCAAATCCAGCCACCGCGCTACCTCCTCCAGGAGGGTTGTCGGGTCCGGCTTCCATGCTGGCTTTTACTGCCTGTGGTATCATTACGTCGGAATAGACTCGAAACTCTGAGAATTCTACGGCTCCGTTCGAATCGCCTGTCCAGTTGGAACGTCCCAGCCAGTTATTCACGTCATTTATATCAGATAGCTTTGTGGTTGTTGTTCCTTCCACGATTAGCTCGCCGTCTTCGTAGTGTTTCACTTCACCGTTTCGTTCGTCCCAAGTGGATACAAAGTGAAATTCAAAATCAAAATTGTCCGGATTCCAATCGAGCGACAGTCTGGGAGCCTCAACGCCGTCATTGAGGTTGCGAATCTCCAAACGTCTGGTGTTCGCATCCGTTCCTCGTGTTGCGCTGAGAACGAAGTAGTCCAGGCCTTCGCCGCCGCCGCCCGGCTCTGTCAATTCGCCCTCTTCTCCTCCGGGGGCCGTCTCGCCAAAGTCAATAATGCGGCCCCAGTTTGGCGTATCGAACACCTTGACCCATCCTTCGAAAGTGAGTCCTCCGCTACCCCCGTTTTCGACTCCATGTCTTGATAGCAGTCCGTTGGGGAGATCGACATAAGCGGCAAAATCTGAAGTGCCACCATCAAGAACGAGTTTTCCATCTTCCCAGCTGAATCCTTCTCCTTTGACTTCTCCATCTTCGCCGCCGATCGAATCTCTCACAGACGTTCCATCACTCTCAGAGAAGTCCCATCGATTGGCCAGTGGTGGAAAGACCAATCCAATATTACTGATAGGATCGTTAGGGTCTGTGCCGTCGGCCACTTCTGCGGCGTCGCCGTAGGTGTCATCGTCAGTGTCAAACTTGAGCGGATCAGATCCCGTATCGTCCGCTGAAACAAAGACCCCTGTGCCGGTTTCCACTCCATCGGTAAGGGAGTCGCCATCACTGTCAGCGTTTAGCGGGTCGGTTGGTGCTGCTTCACCATTTACCATGCGGGCAAGTTCCAGATTGTCAGTCACCGAGTCACCATCACTGTCTGCATTATCCAAGGCTGTTCCTAATTCGAATTCCTGCAGGTTCGTCAGCGTGTCCTCATCGTGATCGTTTGCCGCGTCGGCACCATTGTCTGGATCAAGAAAATCAAAACGCTCCTCGAGAAAATTGGGGATGCCATCGCCGTCGCGATCATCACCTGGTAGACCATCGGGCCCACTTTCAAGATTAGCCTGAATGGTGTCCTCATCCAGAATTTCGTTGTAGATTCTAAACTCATGATAGTCGATTGCGGCATTGGAATCACCGGTCCAATTGGATCGACCGAGCCAGTTGTTCACATCGTTGATGTCTGACATGAGTGTCTCAGTGAAACCTTCGATCACGAGCTCTCCATCTTCATAGATCGCGATCTCGCCGCTGGTTTCATCCCATGTCGTCACCTGATGAAATACTTGATCGAAATTGCCGGGATCCCAATCGAGAGTGGTGGCCCCACCACCGGCAGGATCTTCATTCCGCAGTTCAAACCTTCGCTGGTTCGCTTCGACACCTCGGGTCGCACTGACAATAAAATAGTCTAATCCTTCGCCACCACCTCCGGGGCCATCCAGTTCACCATCTTCGCCGCCCGGTGCGGTTGAACCGAAGTCAAAGATTCGTCCCCATGCTGGCGTTCCTGTGACTCTGAACCAACCTTCTATACTGATCATCCCAGTGCCACCGTTGTCAGCCCCATTGTCCGAGAGAATGCCATTTGGAAGATCAACATATGCCGCCGATGCTGATGCCCCTCCAGTAAGAGACAGCCGCCCGAGATCCCAGCTCGCTCCATCTCCCAGAATAAGCCCATCTTTGCCGCCAATGCTGTCGACGACGGTGTCGCCTTCTCCGTCGTTGAAATCGTAACGATTGATCAGATCAGCCTGTGCCATTGGTAAACTGAGCAATCCCAGCGAAACCAGCCACATCGCTGGCGTCTTGCTGCACAAGACGCGATTCATGGGCACTGGTTTCGGAACTATTGAGGGTTTGATTGGTTCTCGGGGGGTATTCATGCGCCCGAATTCTATCGAAGGCAAAAGAATACGCATGTAAGTTGCGGTTCAATCGTGTGTAAGAAAGCGACATTATAAATTCATAATGTGCCTCAAATGTAGGGTGTAAATGGCTTTGATCGTGTCGTTTGCGACTCGAGCATCGAGGACTTGGAGGAATGTCAGCTGTTTTTAGACGCAGATGACGGATCGCTTGCGAACGAAGAGAGCCACGGGGTTGACGGGGGGGGCGGATTGCGACTATTCATGACAGGTAGTGATTGCTCCCGAAGTCCAGGCTCAAATCGATAAGTTCCTTCAAGGCAAGGGGCTTCGTCGAACGCGGCAACGTGAGGTAATCGTGGAAGCGGCTTTCAGCACCGACGATCATTTTACGGCTGATGACTTGTGGGAAAAATCGCGCAAGATTGATCGGACAGTTTCACGCGCCACGCTTTACCGCACACTCTCCCTGTTGGTGGAGGCGGGGTTGCTTACCGAGATCGATCTGGGGAAGGACATCAAATACTACGATCCCAATTTTTTAGAGCATCCACACCACAATCACCTGATCTGTGTCGACTGCGACAAAGTAGTAGAATTCTCTGATGAGAATATCAACTTGCTGGAGGATTGCATTACCCGAAGGCTGGGATTTCGTCCGACCAAGAAGGCAATTCGAATTGAGGCAACGTGCGAAGAACTCCGGCGCAAAGGTGCCTGTAAGAGCAGGCTGGTGAAAGAGGGGAGCTGATGCGGGCGATCTTCAAGCTCAACTGAGCTTTTTCCGGAGGGCTGAAACCATTTGTCTTATATGGCGGTTCTTGGAGCTACGTGGCTTCAGGATTTTGAGACTTTTCTCAAAAGATCCCCACTTGAGGATCTCGATTTCCACTCGGCGTTTGCCCCAGGCATTCATCATTTTTCTATTCGGCCGATACAGATCGACCTTCTTCTTTCCCACCATTCCGCTGCCATAATCGTCGATCTCATAAACTCTTTCGGTTCCCTTGATTTTAAACCGGGTACCAAGAGGCAGGATGGACCAATCAGAAGCCGCAGAGGTAACTTTGCCGAAGCGCAACATGGTTCCAATGGCATTCTTCTTTCCCCACGGAGCCTGAGAAGGATCCGTGTGAGTGTAAGCCGTCGCTTGAACGTCCAGAGACCGGGGAGCTGCCCCTGCGGCCGCTATGCCGAGGAGACCAGAGGTCAGAAGAACTAGAAAATGCGCGTGGGTTCGAGCGATATTCATGGTCGCGGACGCAATCATTCGATCCAATCATGCGCAAATCCCATCAGGTGTCTTCCCGGCATTGGAAAGACTTTCGTCATCTTGGGGAAACACAGGCCCCTGTGCCTGGGCTTTCGAGATGTGCCTATCCCGCAGTAATTGCGGCGCGAGCATCGTCCATGTTGGACTTTTCAAGAAAGTAATCGTAACCGCCAGCGTAGGCTTTCAGGGTGCCGTTGTTCACGTGGATCACTTTGGTTGCGATCTTCTTGATGAAGTGCACGTCGTGAGAAATAAAGATCAGTGTTCCCTCGTATTTGCTGAGAGCGATGATCAGAGATTCGACGCTGAGAATGTCCAGGTGAGTGGTCGGCTCATCCATTAGCAGAATGTTAGGCGGATCGACCAGGAACTTAACGAGATTCAGGCGGCTTTTTTCTCCTCCACTGAGGACGCTGGTCTTCTTGTAGATCTCTTCGCGGCGAAAGAGGAATGAGCCGAGGATGCCTCGTGCTTCTTCTTCGCGGAAATCGACCGCGGCGTTCATGACTTCCTCGATGACGGTTCGATTGGGATCGAGCGAATCGCCTCTATGCTGGCTGAAGTAACCAATCTTAGCATTGTGCCCGCGATCATAAGTGCCTTTCTGAAATTCGAGAACGCCAGCAAGGATCTTCAGCAGAGTAGACTTACCAGCTCCGTTCGGCCCAATGAGAACCAGGCGTTCACCGCGTTCGACGTGCAGGTCGATCCCTTCGTAGACGACTTTGTCGCCATAGGCCATGTGGATGTCCTCAAGTGAGAGGGCACGCTGACCTCCGCGTTCTGGTTGTGGAAACTGAAAGCGGAACGGTTTTTTGGGCCGTCGAGGTTTCTCGATGCGCTCCATCTTTGCCAGCTGCTTTTCCCGACTCTGCACCTGTGAGGCTTTCGAGGAAACAGAGCGAAACTTGGTGCAGAAGTCTTCGATAGCGGAGATTTCTTTCTGCTGATTCTTCCAGGCGGCGTGTTGCCGCTCGAATGCTTCTTCGCGCTGCACCAAGTAGCCGGAAAAGTTGGACTTGTATTTGATCAGCTTGGATTCGCTTATTTCATAGACGGTCTGGACGAGTTCGTCCATGAACTGACGGTCGTGAGAAATCATCAACACGGCACCTGAGTAGGTCTTAAGGTAGTCCTGAAACCAGAGAAGTGAGACGAGGTCAAGGTGGTTGGTGGGCTCATCCAGCATGAGCAGGTCGGGCTCCATCACCAGCAGACGGGCAAGGTGGGCGCGCATGACCCATCCACCACTCATCTCTTTCGCCTTACGATTGAAATCTTCCTCTTTGTAACCGAGGCCACGCAGCATTTTCTTCGCTTTGGCCTCGATCTCAGGATTGTTCAAGGCTTCGTATTTGCCCTGCGCCTCATAGTATTCTGGGACGTCTACCTTTCCTTCTTCCTCGAGAGCTTTGAGCGTTTTCTCCAACTTCTCGAGCTCACCTGCCTGACCAGTGGCGACTTCCAGCACGGTTTCTTCTGCGATAGCTTCTCCTTCCTGAGGAAGGTAGCCGATCATCGTCCACTCATCGCGTTCCACGGATCCTTCATCGGGATCTTCGCTTTTGAGAACAATGGAGAACAAAGTGGTCTTGCCTGCGCCGTTTGGGCCGACGAGTGCTACACGCTCACCGTAGTTGACCTGCATGGAGGCATTCTCGAATAGTGTTCTACCACCATAGGATTTTCTAAGATTGCGGATCGTAAGCACAGCAAATAGAGGATTAACGAGTTAGAAATACGAGGCTCCCGGATGAATGACTGCCCGGCCACCGTGGCGCATTCATGCGCCCGAGGTTGGGGAACGTATGCATGCCTTGCTACTTCGCAAGCCCGGAAACGATTTGTCAGCCGTGCCGCCTGATGAGCGTCAAGTCAAGCGGCCTGTGGCAAATCTACGGAATGATTAAAACCACGGGGAGGGGAAACTATTGCCCGACGACTGAGAATTCCTGCAGTCGCAGAACGGGGCGTTCAAATTCGTCCGACTGTTTCAAATCAACTGATAACCGCATCTGCCAGTCGTTTTCGTCATCTGGATCGATCAGAGCCTGCTCGATGTTCCAGACACCGGCCTCTTCTTTGATGTAGGTGTGTCGAGAATTTCTCGCTTCTGGATCGAGGCGGATACGCTGGCGCTCTTCAAAATAGGTCCCCAGTGCGGCTTCCAGTCTCGGTGCAGTCCATTTTTCTCCATCCAAGTCTTCTTCTTCGATCAAGAGTAACGCGTCTTTCCAATTGCGGGAGGCCAGGGACTTCAACAGAGTGAAAATCGCATTCCGCAACATACGCGTGAACATTTTTCTGTTCCTTGTAACCGGAATGGGTTTCGCCTCACGAGGTTCAGGATTCTCTTTGAGCTGGATTGCCCGTTCGGGGTTTTGCAGCATTTGCCATTCATCCAGAAGGCTGGAATCGACAGCTCTCACGATCGCTTCGAGAAAGACTTCGGCCTCTTCAACTTCTTCCGTCTTCTCTGTCGGCGGAATAGTCTGGGAAAGGACTTTGTATACTTCTGAAAGATAGCGAAGCAGAACGCCTTCGCTGCGTTCAAGACCATAGGATCGAACGTATTCGTCGAATGTCTGGTAGTTCTCAAACATCTCGCGAGCGATCGACTTTGGCCTCACTCCTTCATCTCCGATCCAGTGATGCTTAAGCACGAAAGCATTGAACGTGTCGTAGATGAAATCCTTGCCGGGCTTCGGCCATTCGACTTCGTCCAGTCTGGCAAGTCGCTCGTCGTATTCGATTCCTTCCCGCTTCATGTCCGCCATTAGCTGAGTCTTGATGGCGTCGACCTGGCGCTGAAGGATGAGGCCAGGATTCTCAAGGATAGCTTCGATCAGGGAGAGCAAGTTGAACACGTAGTCTGGAGCGTCGCGATCCAGCGTGGTGATCGCTTCGAGCAACCAAAGCCCCAGCGCATGATTCAGTGAGAAATCATCCTGCAGGTCGATGTTCAGCTCCACTTTTTCTGGTCCAGAGCGTTCGTGCAAGGGAATGATATCCAGTACCTGCGCCTCAACCAGGCTGCGAAAGAGCTGAAACGCCTGCTTTCGATGTGCTACTTTCGCAGTCTCGGACTCGTGAGAAGTCGCGATGATTTCCTTAAGAGCAGAGCAGCCGTCTTCTCCTGTGCGACTGAGAACGTTCAGCAACGTGCTGTGTTGAATGCGAAAACTGGATACGAGCTTTTCGGGTGGCGAGTCGATGAGCTTGCGGAAGGTAGCCTCATCCCAGGCGATGAACCCTTTCTCCGGTGGCTTCTTTTTAACGAACTTGCTGCGCTTGCCTTGTTGCCCTGCTGCTTTTGCTTCGAGTTTCAGATTCTCAATGACATGTTCGGGAGCCTGGCAGACTACGTAGCCGACGTTGTCGAACCCTCGGCGCCCTGCACGTCCACAGATTTGTTTGAAGTCTCGCACGGTGAGAATGCGAGTGCCGGTGCCATCGAACTTGCACAGCTGGGTGAATACAACCGTGCGAATAGGCACATTGATCCCGACTCCAAGCGTGTCGGTGCCGCAGATGACTTTCAAGAGTCCCTGTTGTGTCAGTTTTTCGATGAGCACACGGTACTTCGGCAGAAGCCCGGCATGATGAATGCCGATTCCGTGACGCAGGAGTTTGCTCACTTCTTTGCCATACGGACTGCGAAAGTTGGCCTCCTTCAGTGCCTCGCTGATCGCTCCTTTTTCTTCTTTGGAGCAAAAGTTGGAGGACAACAGGCTCTGGGCGCTGACGGCGCAGCCTCGTTGCGAGAAATGAACCAGGTAAACGGGGGCTCGGTCTTTTTCGACGAGCTCCACGATCTTCTCGGTAAGTGGGATTTCGCTGTAGTCAAATTCGAGTGGCACCGGGCGCTGATCCGATTGCACTAAAGCTGTAGGCGCACTCGTGAGCGTGGTCAGCGTTTCTTCGAACAAGCTGGTATCTCCCAGAGTTGCCGACATCAGCAGGAAGCGCGATTGTGGTAGTGTTAGCAAAGGGAGCTGCCAGGCGACTCCCCGGCTGGTGTCCGAGTAGTAGTGGAACTCGTCCATGATCACGTCGTCGACCTCTGCCAATTTGCCCTCTCGCAGGGCCAGGTTGGAAAGAATCTCGGCCGTGCAGCAGATCACGGGGGCGTCGTGATTGACTGTGGCGTCGCCCGTCATCATTCCCACATTGTCCGCTCCCAGCATGCGGCAGAGTGAGAGGAACTTCTCATTTGCGAGAGCCTTAATGGGGACGGTGTAGAACGAACGCCGGTTCATGCATAGGCTCTTGAACTGCATCGCCAGTGCGACCAATGATTTGCCCGATCCGGTGGGGGTATTGAGGATGACGTTCTTTCCGGCGAAAATTTCCAGAATCGCCTCCTCCTGATGGTCGTACAATTCCAGTCCCTCGCGCGTGACGAAGTCCAGGAATGCGTTGAGAATTTCGTCGGCGGCATTGGCACCGGTGGGAGTGATCTTTTCCAGAATGGCTGGCATGAGCTGGTCACCGTGCCTCAGTGGTCGGGAGATTGCAATGTTCGCGCTTTGCACAAACCGCTTCCTCTGCTATCCGAGACTTCATGTTTGGAGAAATTAGAAATACTCAGGGCGAAAAGCTCGACTACCGTTTTCATCAGGCCACATCGAATGCTGACCGTAAGCACGTGGTCGTCATCGGTCATGGCGTCACGGCTAACCTCGATCGCCCATGGGCAGAGGCTCTGGCAAATGGGCTCGCCGGCGCTGGAATCCACGCGTTGCGCTTCTCGTTTTCGGGGAACGGAGACAGTGAGGGGGACTTTCGAGAGAGTAACGTGAGCAAGGAAGTGGCTGATCTCGGCAGTGTTCTGGATGCCGTTGAAGCAGCTGGTTTCACGGCAAGCTACGTCGGTCACAGCATGGGTGGTGCCGTGGGAGTTATCAGAACGGCTAACGATCCACGGATCCTCCATTTTGTCTCGTTGGCAGGAATGGTGGAGACGAAGCGGTTTTCGCAGGAAGAGTTCGGTGATCAGACTCCAGATGCTGGATTCATGTGGGATGACGAGGATTGTCCGCTGTCCAGTGCTTATATGAATGATCTGGCAGAAATTGATTCGGTTGCACCCAAAGCAGCAGAGATCAAAGTGCCGTATCTACTCGTACACGGAGTAGAGGACGATTTGGTGCCTGTGTCAGAAGCTCAAGCGATTTTCAAAATCGCCAATGAGCCCAAAAAGCTTGTTGAGCTGGAAGGCGTCGATCACGTGTTTAATGACGCTGGCAAAGACAAGATGGTGACGGCTGTGGTCGATTGGATGAAGGGTCAGCTGGTGTAGGCTCTACGCTGTCTTTTACAACAAAAAACCCTCGCCGCACTTGGTGCGACGAGGGTAGAAAATCTCGCAGGTCTGTTAGCGGCTCTAGCTTAGGCGGCCTTTTTCTTGGCTTTCTTCGCTGGCTTCAGGTCTTCGACAACGTAGCGTGATGCTTTTTTGCCGAGGGCTTTGATAGCAGCCTCTTTAGTTACTTTGGCGGATGTTGATTTGAAGATCACCTTCTGAGTGTTCGGCTTATCGCCTTTGGTGATCTGAATGTCTTTTTCGAGGTTGGCTGCAACAATGCCATCAAGCTTTTTGAACGCCGCACGGACGTCTCCTTTACAGCCTGCTCATGTTACGCCAGTCATGGTGACCTCGTAAGTTGTCGTTTTTGCATCTTCTGCGATGCCCAATTGGATCATGCCCAGTGCCAGAAGCGCCAGGGCTGCGGTGATAATTTTAGTCATATTCGTTAGTGTATTACGTAGTGTTTGGTGTTCAGCTTGAGACACCTGCGAGAGATTTTCAGAATGGTAGTGAAGAAGTCGAAAAGATCCAGCACAAGCTGGTAATTCGACCCTCAGTAAGTGAGAGAGCCCAAATGGTTCGATATTCCGAATTATTTCCCCGTTTGATACGTCTCACTGGGGGAAAACGCTGATGTTCGAGGTCGAAAAGTAGAGATTTAGGGAGAGCGGCACCTCGGTGGGCCTCTTGACGGCGACGGTAATCCGAGGCATTGATGGAGAGTGGCAGCGTTTGCCGCATAAACTCAGATGCTCCTGGTCATTGATAACTACGATTCGTTCACGTACAACCTCGTTCAGTATTTCGGGGAGTTGGGCGCCGAGATTCGCATTTTCCGCAATGATGAAATCACGTTGGAACAGATTGCTGAGCTGAATCCTGACCACATTTGTATTTCTCCGGGGCCATGCACTCCAAACGAAGCTGGGATCAGCAACGACGTGATCCGAGAGTTTGGCGGGAAAGTGCCAATCCTTGGGGTTTGTCTTGGTCATCAGTGCATTGCCCACGTGTTCGGAGCTTCTGTCGTCAGGGCTGATCGCCTGATGCATGGCAAGACATCGCCTGTGGAGCACCATGGGGGAGGCGTTTTTGCAGGTTTGGAGCAGCCGTTTGAGGCAACCCGTTATCATTCATTGATTGTCAAGAACGACACCGTTCCAGAATGCCTGGAAATTACTGCTGAAACCGCAGAAAATGAAATAATGGGGTTGCGTCACAAGGAGTTGCCCATCTTCGGCGTTCAGTTCCACCCGGAATCGATTCTTACAGAGGAAGGGAAGAAGCTGTTGAAAAATTTTCTA
The DNA here is from genome assembly GCA_016802215.1 of Brachionus paranguensis. Classification (NCBI taxonomy): domain Eukaryota; kingdom Metazoa; phylum Rotifera; class Eurotatoria; order Ploima; family Brachionidae; genus Brachionus; species Brachionus paranguensis. The sequence continues at coordinate 104,340 of JAESIX010000053.1, read as the reverse complement.
GAGATCTGAGGTTCTCCTTGTTGGGCTGAGTGGCAATATGCTGTTCGTTCCGGCTACACCCGCCTAAATTTTTGCTGAACCTATTATGGCTGATTCTCAATCTCTCCGCGAAGCACTGTCGCATTCACCAGATAATGTTCCCTTGCTGCTCGTCTACGCCGCTGCCTGTCTTGAGGAATGGTCAATCGGAGAGGCACGTAAGAGCTACGAGCGGGCGATCACTATTGATCCACAGAATAAGGACGCAAAGTTAGGTCTGGCGCGTTCGCTCTACCTGGATGGCAAAGTCTCTGAGGCTGCTGTTCGTGTTGAAAAACTGGTGGAGGAACATCCAGATTTTGCTGTAGCTTATACTTTTCTCAGTCGCGTTTATTTGAGCGAGGAAAACAAGGAACAGGCGATAGCCGCTTACCGAACAGGAGTGAGCAAATCGAAGGATGCGGTCGACGAATCGCTAGCGAAGGAACTGGGGATTCCTGCTTCACCAGACAATGATTCCAAAGGTGGGCGAGCAAGGCAGGCTGCAGGTGCCTCAACCACAGGCTGGCAAGAGAGCGATGTCGATCCCTTTGGCGGCGGCTCAGCAAGCTGGGAGGGCGATTCTGGAGATCCAGATTCCCTCGACGAAGATGAAGACGATCTGGACGAAGAGGCATTCTTCTTTGGCGGTGAAGAGGATGAAAGAGCGGCGCTTGAATCTTTAGCGGAAATCAGCAGGCCGACTCTGAAGTTTAGCGATGTCGGGGGGATGGATGCGCTGAAGGAGCAGATCCGGATGAAAATTCTATATCCAATGGAGAAGCCGGAGCTATTCCAGGCTTACGGTAAAAAGGTAGGAGGTGGGGTGCTCCTTTATGGGCCTCCCGGATGCGGAAAGACTCTGATCAGTAAGGCCACGGCGGGAGAAATAAACGCCAGCTTCTTCTCGATCGGATTGCACGACATCCTCGATATGTGGATCGGCAACAGTGAGAAAAATCTGCATCAAATCTTTGAAATGGCCCGCAGGAATGCGCCATCGGTATTGTTTTTTGATGAAGTGGATGCACTGGCTGCTGACCGTAAAGACTTGCGTCAAAGTGCGGGACGGACGGTGATTAACCAGTTCTTGTCCGAGCTCGATAGCGGAGACAATGCGAATGATGGCGTTCTTATCCTTGGGGCTACCAATGCTCCATGGCACATCGATGGTGCCTTCCGTCGCCCTGGAAGGTTTGACCGCACTATTTTTGTTCCTCCTCCAGACGATGAGGCGCGCGTCGCGATTCTTGAAGTCCTGTCACGTGAGAAGCCGATCGATAAGCTGGACTTCAAAGCGATTGCCAAGAAAACTCAGCAGTTTTCTGGGGCGGATTTGAAAGCAGTTTTTGATGTGGCCACCGAGCGAGCGCTGGAATCGGCAATGAAAGATGGGCGGATTGTTCCTCTTACAACAAAGTCGCTGGTAGGTGCAGCAAAGGAGATCAAGCCATCAGCAAAGGGATGGTTCGACAGTGCTAAGAACTATGCCCTGTACGCAAATCAAGGTGGTTTCTACGACGACGTTCTCGATTTTCTGGGAATAAAGAAATGAACGATCAGCGCCATGCATCCAGTAACTTGGCGCGCGCGAATTTTCTTCTCTCGCAGGGGCGCTACGTGGACGCTGAGAGCTTTTTTCGTCAGGCGCTGGCGGCGGATTCTGAGAATCCGCAAATTCTGGGTAGTCTGTCCCTTTGCCTGGGATGCTTAGGTAAGAATGAGGAAGGACTGCAGGCGTTGGACAGGGCGCTTTTGAGGGCTCCTGAAGCTGCGACTTTGCACGCGCAAAAAGCACTGCTTCTGGCAGACGAGCAACGTTTCGCTGCCGCGAAGAGCAGCGCCGAAAACGCAAAGCGATTAGACCCTGACCTTGCCCTTGCATATGCAGCAAGTGCTGAAGTTTCGGCGGGAGAACAGGAATGGGCACAGGCGGAGGAGGCCGCGTTGTCCGCTCTGCAACGGGATCCAGGGAATTTGCTGGCGCAAAATGTTCTATCGCATGCTTTGCTCATGCAGGGTAAGCAGGATGAGAATGATGCGAATCTGTCCGCTCGGCTGGCCGAAGATGCTGAGAATCCTTATACGCATTGCAATGTCGGCAGAGCTGCGCTGCGCAGGGGGAATTCAAAATTAGCGCAGGAACACTTTGAAGTAGCGCTTCGCCTGGATCCTACGATTGATGAAGCCAGAGAGGGGCTGCTCGATTCATTTCGAGCCAGGTCGGCATTCTATCGTGGATTTCTTCGCTTTTCTTTCTTTGTCGGCAAGATCAGCAACAAAAATCGTCTCTGGATGGTTTTGGGAATACTGTTAGCGTATCATCTATTGTTCAAAATGTTCTCAACGGTAGCGCCAGTTCTGGGACTCGGGCTTGCCTTGATCTATTTCCTTTTTGTCCTGTGGTCGTTTGTTGGCCGGGGACTCGGCACTTTGATCATACTGACGGATCGTTCGGCACGTAACGCATTGAAGCCGCGCGAATTCAGGGAAGGAATCTTTGGTGGAGGAAGCCTTCTGGCAGGCGTGTGCATTGCAGTTTCAGGAATCCTTACCAAACACTTTGATTTAGCCATTGCCGGTGGAGCACTCGCAGGGTGTTCATTACCGCTGGCAGTGATGTTCAGGAACCTGCATCCCAGGGGCGCTCTGCTCTATCCCGCGATCGCAGCTGCTTCTGTGGTTGCCACCGTTGTGTTGTTCGTTGAGTTGTTTTCTCCAACACTTCTACATCCACTGGCTCCTGCTCTTGCACCCATCGTAGTCGCCATCGTAGTTGCAGTTACCAGTTGGCTGGTGAATCTTGGAATCGTTTTTGAAGCGCGATGACTGGTGATCAATTTCCTGCTCGATGGGGCTCAGTTGTTGAGCGGTTCTTCGACGGCGCGTCATTTCTCACAGTGTTAGTAGAGTATGCTCAGTTGCTCAAGGAGGGGACATTCATCAGTGAGTTTGCTAAGGCGCTTGAGAGGGAGCGTCGCATGAATTTGCCGATGACGATTCTTCTGGAAGCGATGTCTGAAGTGCCGCAGACGGTAAGGGTCGATGGCATCATGCCTTTCAAGATTCCACTGCCGGTGAACATTTCTGAACCCGTTCTAAATCTGCTGGATGAAGTCAGGGTTCTTGGCTACGAGGTTCCCGAGGGGGGCGCCGAACTTGCACAACTTTGTAACGAGGTTTCGATCTGTCTCCTGGCAGACTTTCATCGAAGAGAGGTGCAGGTCGATCATCGGTTGACGATGAAAATGCTCCTGGAGTGCCCCTATTCGCCAAATGTGGGTAGAAAAGACTCGCTGATGCTGATGGGATATCTGCCCTTTGGTGGGCGGGTTACGTTGTTCTATACCAATCTAAACGCCAGCGAATGGCTGGCTATCGAACCAGGTTCGGTCGAATACGAAGATCATCTGGGCGCGCAGCGAAAGGGCGATGTCCTTAAAATCGCGGCGACAAAAGGTAATAGACCAAAAGCAGAAATCGACCGGCTTAAGGTGTTTTAGAGTCTAACGCCGACGATTAATACGCTCGATTGCCTGAACGGCACGCCGCCGAACGAAGTCGTATTGATCGTCCTTCAATTTCTCGAGCTCTGGCAGCGCTTCCCTTGCCCTGGATCCAAGTCTCCCCAGCGATTCGCAGGCGAACAATCGAACCGACGAGTTCTCGCTGGGAAGGAGTGAAACATAAAGTTTGTAGTCCCTCGATCGAATTCTCTGCAGGGCTTCGATGAGTGGTTGCGGATCTTCTGCGGTTACGAGAAGTTCAAATAGTTTCGGAGCTGCTGCGCGAGCATCTTCGCCCAGACCTGAGAGGCGTCTGACGGCAGTATCCCGGACGATGGTCTCGTTGTCATTGAGCGCACTCACCAATGTCTTGGTGACTTCTTCACGATCGGAATCAATCTCGGCGACGGCATCTACGGCCTGGGCTCTCACTTCAGGCATGTCATCATTGAGGGCGGCGCGGACTTCAGGCAGGGCCTTACTGGCTTCATCACCGATTGCACTGAGGCTGTTGAGGGTCATTACCCGAACATCTGGTTCCGAGTCATTCACGATGGCCGCCAGCGAAGGAACGGCCGGGCCAGCTGCCGGGCCAATTCTTCCCAGCGCAGCAATTGCAGCACGTTCGCTGGAGCTTAACTTCTCCGTGCTCTTGGAATCCAGGACTTGCTTCAAGGTTGGAACCGCGTCCTTTGCTTCTTCGCCCAGGTTTCCAGTGGCTTCAATAGCGCTTGCTTGAACCAGTTGTGCTGGATCGGCAATTCCCTTCAGCAGGAGAGGGAGCGTCCGGTCCCGGCTGTCTTTCATTTTCCCCATCGCCTTGAATGCCTGGGCGCGGACGGTCTGTGATGAATCGGCAGCCAGTGGTTCCAGCAAGGGAAGCATTCGCTCAGAGGATACCCCAGCAAGTGGCAAGGCTATCAGGGCATGTCCTCGAACGTCTGATGCGGGATCATTGAGAGAAGCAAAAAGGTCATCCGTAGCTGGGGCAGCATGTGTTCCAAGGAGACCAAGTGCCGCAACGGAAGCTTTTCGGGCACTGATAGATTCAGCCTTCAGTCCGCGACGTAAGGGTGCCAGAGCTGGCTTGCCGATATACCCTAACGCTGCCACGGGCCAACTGTCTTCGGTCAATTGAGCCGAGGGAATGCGACCCGCGGCTTCGATCAACGGTTGCGCTGCAGGTTCACCGATGCCACTCAGTGCTTCGGCAAATGCAAGTGCGTTTTTTGTGCTGCTGGCGTTCTCTGCCGCTGCAATTAAGGCTTCAATGGCGGGAATGGCAGCATTTCCCATTCTTCCAAGCACCTTAGCGTAACGCAGCTGGATGTCCTCTGGAGCCTCGGCCATGGCTGCAGCAAAGGGGGATGTATTTATGTTAGGAGTTACCTGATGGAGAAGCAGTGCGGCGTCAGCGGAAGCATTGGCGACGTCTTCGTTCTCCGAGCGAATTCCCTCGGCTGCCAGACGAGAGATCTCGGATGGGTCATGCCGCATGCGTACCAGGGCGTCGAGCGAAACGCCGACGAGTGCTGAATCACTTTGGGATGCCTCGACGATAGTGGAAGCAGAGTTGCTTGCGGATCGTCCTATGCGCCCCAGAGCACGTATGGCGTCTCGTTTTTGAGGAGTATCACCTTCGTGAAGTGCCCGATCCAAATCAGCAGTGACTAGTCCACCCAGTTTCGCCAGTGCCTTGACATTTCTGTCTGCGACTCTTTCGCGATCATCGCCAAGCAATTCAAGCATTTTGTCAGCCGCCTTTGCTGATACTGAAGGCTCCATGAGTGACAGAGCTTCAAGTGCGTTGGCACAGGTTGTTTCATCGGCGTCATCTAACAAAGGCCGGAGCTGAGGCAACGCTGCCTCGCCGATTTTGCTGATGGCAAATACGGCGCGCAGATTGACCTGCTCTCCGTAACGTTGGCGCACTGGGCGCAGGTAGTCGATCAAGGCTGGGATCGCTGGTTCTGCGGCGGCACCTATCTTTGCGATTGCGGAGACGGCGTGGAAGTAAACCTGCGCCTGGTCGTCATCCAGAGCTTTGATGAGAGCGGGGAGCGCTTCAACGGCCTCCGGGCCTAGCTGGTGCAACTGGAATGCGGCCTCTCTGCGTTTGCGGGCGTCTTCACTCTGCAGCTCCGCCACGAACTGCGAAACGTCGGCAGCGTGTAGAACTCCAGAGAAAAGCAGGAAAACGAAGGAAGTGCACCGCACTGCGGGCCAAAGCGGGCGGAGGATTCTCATCTTGAAAAGTGGCTAGATGGCCAGCTCATCAAGGCGGCCGGTGCTGTCTCCAAAGTAGTCGATTGGAACCCCAGCCCGATCCAGAACCGAGTTGAAAAGGTTACACATTGGAGTGTCAGGGGACACGGTGATGTGGCGCCCTGGGGTGACAGTCCCGCCTCCACGACCAGCAACAATCACAGGGAGGTCGTCATGGTTGTGGCGGTTTCCGTCACTGATTCCGCTACCGTAAGTGATCAAGGTGTTGTCGAGAAGGGTGCCTTCTCCTTCCTTAATCGACTTCATTTTCTCCAGGACATAAGCAAATTGCTCGATATGGAAACGGTTGATCGCACTGATCTTGGCCAGCTTTTCTGAATCTCCCTGGTGGTGGGAGAGCTCATGGTGACCATCGTTCACTCCGACCATTCCGTAACTCCGATTGCTGCCGGCGTTGGCAAACATGAAGGTGGAAACACGGGTAGTATCGGTCTGGAATGCGAGAACCAGCATGTCGCCGAGCAGCCTCAAATGTTGATCCACTGATTCAGGAATGCCGGGTTCTGGCACGTCGTAGTTGTTCACAAGTTGCCGAGTTTCAGAAGTGCCTGATTCTGCTCTTTCGATGCGTTGCTCGATCTCACGGATCGATGTGAGGTACTCGTCGAGTTTCTGTTGATCGCTGCGTCCGAGCCCGCCATCCAGGCTCTTCACATCGTGCATCACGACGTCGAGAATGCTTTTCCGGTTCCGTTCCCTCCGGGCACGCTCTTTCTGAGATTCCGACTGTAGCTGGTCCCCGAAGAGACGTTCGAACACCTCGCGAGGATTGACCAATTTCTGAACCGGAGTCTGGCTGTCACGCCATGACACATTGTTAGAGTAGCCGCAGCTGTATCCAGAATCACATTTGCCCAGTGGACGCCCCGTTTCCGTTCCAATCTCCAGTGAGCCAAAGCGCGTTTGCTTGCGAAGAAACTCTGCAGCGTATTGATCCACCGACTGTCCAGAGCGGATCTCAGATCCTTCACTTTTCAGCGGTTGCGATCCAGTCAGGAAGACACTTCCAGAGCGGGCGTGATCACCTGCGCCATCGCCATTGGCCCTTCCTTTATCCTGAGTCAGGCCGCTTATTACAAGGAGGTCGTTCTGCAGGTTGGCTAACGGTTTTAACGTAAAGGGAAGCTCGAAGTGGGCTCCAGTGCGTTGCGGCCTCCAGTCGGCCATATTGACGCCATTCGGGACAAAGAAAAATGCTAATCGGACGGGTGGTGCCGCCGCTGCTGATGAAGCTGCGGATCCCGCGGAGATTCCAGCGAATGCGCGCGGCCCCATGGCGTCCATCATTGGAAGCGCGATTGAGGCTCCGATTCCTCGGAGAAAGTGACGTCTAGAGATTTGCCAGGACTTAGTCATTCTTTGCATTTTCAATTGTTCGCTTCAGGAAGGGATCGCTGCAGGCGATTTCCGTAACGATGGTTGATAGTTTAAACCCCGATTTTGCGGCTGAGTCTTGAATTGTTTTCACCGCTGGTCGGTCAAAGAACTCTACGCCTCTGCCAAGGGCATAGGTTAACATTTTCTCTGTAAAAGAGTTAAGGTATTCTTCGCGAGTGGTGAGCATCTGCTTTAGAGAATCGGGACCGGAAACATTCGAGCCATCTCCGAGGGTCACCGCGGAGTCGATTGGGAATTTTCCGTCGAAATCTCGCCAGCGGCCGATGCCATCGAAATTCTCAAGTGCAAAGCCGATCGGATCCATTTTGGCGTGGCAGCCGGCGCAATCTGGATTGTCGCGGTGAATCTTCATGCGCTCTCTGAGTGAGGCTTCTGCGGCGATTTCTTTGTCTTCCTCCAATTCGGGAACATTTGGCGGCGGTGGCGGAGGAGGGGTTCCCAGAATCTGTTCGAGAACCCATTTGCCACGGGTCACTGGCGAAGTGCGGCGAGGATTCGATGTGATTGTCAGGATGCTCGCCTGTGTGAGTACACCTCCTCTGCGAGAGTCGTCTGAGAGGTTCACCCTTTGGAACTCATCTCCCAGGTCATCACGTTCCAAGCCGTAGTGCTCGACAAGCCGCTGATTGAGAAACGTAAAGTCGGCATTGAGCAGTTCCATGACGCTTCTGTCTTCTCGTAGAATCGCTTCGAAGAATAAATACGTTTCCTCCGCCATCGAGGTGCGTAACGAAGCATCGAACTCAGGAAACGTTTCCGCATCTGGTTCGACACTGTCGAGGTTGCGGATTTGAAGCCATTGACCTGCGAAGTTACGAACAAGGGCTTCCGAACGATTGTCGGTAAGCATGCGTTCAACTTGCGTGCGGATCACATCCTTGTGCAGCAGCGATCCATCCATCGCAAGGGCGAAGAGTTCGTCGTCAGGCATGCTGCTCCACAGGAAATAGGAGAGTCGTGATGCGATCTCATAAGCATTCAAATTGCGAATGCCGTTTTTAGCTTCAATTCTGTGCCGCGAATCCATCTCCCACCGAAACAAGAAGTGGGGGGAAACCAGGATCGCCTGGCAGGCAAGTCGCATTCCTTCTCCGAAGCTTCCTCCATCCCCGAGGACGCCGTCCACCAGTGAGGACAGTCGTTCAACTTCTTCATGGGTAGCCGGTCTTCTGTAAGCACGACTCGCAAACTCTGAAATAAATTTCCTTGCGGCATCGCGTTCGGTTCCTGCTTCGGGTTGGGAGGGGATGATTCGTCGATGTGATTCAGGCAGCGGGGGGCTGGGTTTTCCAAGTGGGCCGGCGAGTTCAATATTTCGCACGTAAAGGTTGCGGTCGCCGCGTAGATTGCGGTCGCGAGTGCGGTTATTGACGTAGTTATTGAGGTAAGCGATGCCAATCGAATGCTTCCCTTTAGACAGTGATATCGTCCGCGATTGAGTGCGTGGTTTCTGCCAGGTGACATCGATCGGTGTGAGTTCAATGCCGTTGAGATAAAGCCCGAGCTTAGCGTTCTCCGGCCCTGCCTTCTGCTGATAGCTGCTAAAGCTGAGCCGGTAGTTTCCCGCCTCTTTAGCATCAAATTCGATTCGAGCTTCGCCCTCGCGATGAAGTCCGATCGCCCGTCCCATAATGCGGACATTGTTTGCTTCGTCTCTGGGTTCGGGTTTCTCTGCGCGCCAGGTTCCGGTTGCGACTTCATTTCCGTCCCCACCTTTCAGCACCCATCCGCCGCGAAGAATGCCGTCGTCCTCGAGTGACGCGGTCACTTGCACATCCATCGCCTGATTCTCCATCTGGATGCCGTAATGGAGGTGAATGCTGGCATCATCGAACTGTATTTCGTCGATCTCATTTGTGCGCTTATCCGCCTTGGTGACTAGCTTTCCTCGAAGCGTCTCCTTTCCTTCAATAGTCAAGGTCTGCTGCAAATCCCTGCCGTCTGGAAGCGTGGCGACTGCGTTCCATTCCCCGGCGAAGGCGTGCCCGGGAACGGCAATTGCTTGAAAAGTTCCGCGCTGATCACCGCGAATCCACTGCCCTGACAGATGTCCTGTGCTACGCTCTTCCGCTGTAATGCTCCATTCTTCACTCTTCTTATCGATCACTGTATGAGCTGAGAATCTCACCCTCTTGCCCTCGACGACCAGATTCTTAACTGTTGAGGAATCTGGGAATGTTAGAGTCGTTAAAAATGATTCCTGGTTCTCGGAATTATCAAAGGTTGCTTTCCACTCACCCTTGAGCGGGAGCTTCAACAGTTTTTCCTCCCAGGATAAGAGTTGAAAGTCATCAAGAGCTGGTCGCTCGACCGGTGGCCATTCTGGGATTTCTGCGACGATGGCTTTATCGACGATCTGTTCGGCAGCGTCCAGGTAGCGCTCCATGAGCACGGGTGAAAGGGATAGAACGTCTCCAATGTTGTCAAAGCCGTAGCCCACTTCATCACGCGGGAAGTCCTGGGCTGGTTTGAAGTCGACACCAACCAGATCGCGAATGGTGTTGTTATACTCATCGCGATTCAATCTGCGGACAGTCACTCGCCCTGGATTTTCCCCCAGAGACTCGGTCCATTTGCGCAGCATCTCTTCAATGGATGCAGTGCCAATGTCACGTTCCTCCTGAGTCGGTTGCTTCTTCTTCTCTGGAGGCATTTCTCCAGTGGCGATCATGTGCAGAGCCGTTTCCCATGTTGCTGCATCCGCCATATCGGGTGTGCCGCCGCGCATCAGTGCCTCCAGATCTAGTTCTGCTTTTTGCACATCAGAATCGTGACAAGAAAAGCAGTGTTCAGCCAGGAACGTCCCAAGTGCTTCCGTGGAACCGGCCGCGTTGGTGGGGGCGCCATACAGCAAAATAGCCAGGCTGGCGATGGGCAGCGTCCATCGGCAATAGGGGATCGGGTTAAGGCTAATCATGACATTGGAATCTGAGGAAGCTCAATGGATACGTTCAGTCGTCAATCAGCGCATGACTCGCATCTGATTTTTGATCACACTGAATGTCCAAATTGTGGCAGGCCTTTCCAGGGAAAGGTAACGCTAAGAATGGCGAAGGCATTGTAATTTTTGTTAAGGTTTGCGAAGGAATTAGCTCGTTCCGACCACCCCTTGAGGAAATGGAACGTCTGGGACTCGGAAAAGTTGCCAAAAATCAGAGTTTTCTGTAGATGCGAGTAGTGTCAGAGAAAAAGGGATGATATTTCGGAAATCTGAACAATATTCCTGCTTTTTGGCCTTAGCGGCGAAAAAGTATATTCTCGATGAACTGGAAAACTGTAACTCTCACGACTGGCCTGGCATTGATTGCTGGGTCTTGCGGACGTAACAAGCAGGCGCAAGCACCGGTGCTTCCTCCCCAGCCACCGGTGGTGCAGCAGCAGGCACCGCAACGTCCGATCAATCCCAATTATTCTGGTTCACGGAGACTTCCGCAGTCGATGAGCACTTCCTATAGTCGGGCAAAAGTGCAGCAGCCGTTCATTGCAATGACATTTGATGACGGGCCTCACCCCACCAATACCCCTCGACTTCTGGATATGTTGCGGGAGCGAAACATTCGCGCGACGTTTTACGTGGTTGGGCCCAATGTTAAGCGCTACCCCAATTTGTTGAGAAGAATGGTTGCGGAGGGGCACGAAATTGGGAATCACACCGTTACTCATAGTAACATGACGAAGCTGTCTCAGCAGCGGATCCGCACCGAACTGGGTGAAGTGCACAATGGCATCCTTGCGGCTACTGGAGTGGCACCGCAGACGATGAGACCGCCTTATGGCGCGTTGAGAACAGAGCAGCGCGATTTCATTCGTCGCGAATTTGGATACCCGACAATTCTCTGGAATGTCGATCCTGAAGACTGGAAACGCCCGGGCGTGGGCGTCGTGACTCAGCGCCTCGTTGAAGGGGCCAGGCCGGGCGGAATTTTGCTGGCACACGATATTCATGCGCCAACGATCACCGCGATGCCGGGAACTCTCGATGAGCTGTTACGACGAGGTTTTCGATTTATCACAGTCAGTGAGTTGATTAATATGGAGCAATCACAGGCGCCATCACAACTGGCAGCGGTGGCTGTTGAGTCGAACTGAAACTTCAGGCAACTGGAATCGCCTGTTCCCAAGAACTCTAACTGCTGATACGGTCGCCGTCACCCATGGTGCTCGACCGTTACTTCAAGGCAAAGTCCCGTCTGAAAGCTGCGCTTCCAGCGTTGCGCTCTGTGCGTGCCAGGGCCAAGGGAAATGCTGGGCAGAGCGTTGCTAAGTGTGTTGCGACGATTGAGCAGCTGCGCGAAGTTTTCAGGGTGGGTGTTTTTGGTATTTCCGGGAGTGGAAGAACGTCTCTTGCGGAGGCGGTAAAGGTAGAAGCAGGAGGACGCCTGCGGGTGGACGAGTTTCTTGTCACTGAAGAAGGGCGAGTTCCAACCAAAGGGGCTCAATGTGATGTTCTTTTAGGTGTTCTGGATGCTGCTGATCCATGGAATGCAGAACTGTGGAAGGCGCTGAAGCAGATTGAGGCTGACCAGCGAGAGAAACTGATGCTTGTGATTCAGCGGTCCGATCTCCGGTCAGAATTTGAACTGCAACCAGTTTTGGCGCACGTGATCGGGCAGGTAAAAGAACTGCTGGGAACGAATCGACCAGTGACTCTGTTCTCCGCAAAGAAGATGCAGCTCGCGTCATCTGAGTCTCCAGACAGCGATCCATTCTATCAATCGAGTGGAATGAAGCAACTGTCTGCTGCACTGGAAAGCACGTTGTATACGTCAACTCAGTGCCTCGAGGCCGTGAGGGGGGCGATAAGCGCTGGATCAAAGGCCATTGACGAACTGCGGACAGAGATGGGAGCTGTGGCGGTCGATGTCGAAGAAATGGCCGCGATGATTAAGGGAATAGAGCTGTTAGGCGAAAGTTTCATCGAGAAGGTACCCAGTAAACTGAGCTCGCTGTTGTCGACGATTGATCGTGGAGTGATGGACGTTGTTCTGCAGGCGGAAGTCGAACTTTTATCGGACACGGCGAAAGGTAACAGTGCAAAGAGAGCGGGTGAAATCCAGAAAACAGTCACCACTGGAACAGCAGATGCAGTAGAGGAGTTACTTCAGGCCACTGCTACTAGAACAGAGGAATTCCTCGATCAAAGTTGGGCGCACATCGGTCGGCATCTCGAAGAACTTCAAGGGGACGCCTTTCGTGCTAAAGATCTCAAAGCAGGTTCATGGAGCAAACGCAGGAAGGCATTCGTTGATGCTGGCAGGAACAGGCTGACTTCAGTGCAGAAGGGAATTACGGTCGAGGAGCCTGCGCGAATTCAACTCTCTCGTCCGGCAACTGCGCGACGGAATTTGACCCTGTCCATCACTGCCTTAGTCGCCGGTGCTGTTGCTGCTGGATTTTTCCAGCAATGGGTCATCGCTGGAGTGTGTGGAATCGCCTTGCTGATTCCCATCATCATTTTTTATCGCTGGAAGAAGACCTGGAAAGCCAGTTCTGTCAGAGCGCTCTGGGACGAACTCGATCCTCACCGGGAAAAATTGGAGAGAGCGACAGCGAGCGTTTTTAAAGAGGATACCACGGCATACACTGACGAATTTCGCTCTCGAGTCCAACGCCTCGCCGCACAGGCGGGACGATATCGAGATAAAAAAGAACCAGCGCTCTCGGATTTCTCAGAGATGGCTGCCGCGCTGGATGAAGCTCGCGAATTGCTGATATCCGAACGATAGACTGGTGCCAGCTAGTTTCGCCGGCTCGCGAGAAGCCTCATCACCCAGTACAGCAGATTGGCCAGGCTTGAGATTGCAGCGACCACATAGGTCATCGCAGCCCAGAACAGGGCATCTTTTGCACGATCATGGCCGATGCTGCTGCCCAGCGAGCCAGAATTGTCGAGCCAGGCGAGCGCGCGATTGCTGGCGTCAAATTCGACTGGCAATGTCACAAAGGCGAACAAGGTAGTGGCTCCCAGGCCAATAACGATGATCCACAGGAACAAACTGCTTCCCTGACTGAAGAAGAACCCGAACATGGAAATCATGAAAACGATGTTCATCATCTTCGAGGCAATGGTCACCACGGGCACCAGCTTTGATCGCATCGTCAGCCAGGCATAGGCTTTGGCATGCTGCACGGCGTGTCCACACTCGTGCGCAGAAACCGCAGCAGCGGCAACCGTATTCATGCCGTAGACGGACTCGCTTAGGTTCACGGTTTTGGAAGCTGGATTGTAGTGGTCGGTCAGCTGGCCAGGAGTGCTGATGACTCGAACATCACGGATTCCGTGGTCGGCGAGCATTTTTTCCGCAATTTGCCGGCCGGTCATGCCGATCGGTTCACGCGAATACTTGGCAAATTTGCTCTTTAGTCGGCCACTCACCAGGGCGCTGACAACCATCGTGATGCCTAGAATCAGCAGGTAGCCCAGGTTCCCGAACCCTCCGCCTATGTATTGTGCCAGAAATGTATGGGTCATGGGTAAAGCTGCATCGTGCAATGGTTTTCGCAACCCTTTCCGAATGGCACTAATTGAGTCTCTTAAGCAATATGCGGATTGAGCTTGCCAACAGCCACTGCTGACGCCTCTATGACTTAGAAGTCATGAGTAAAGGCCCCTACACACTTGGAATAGACCTCGGTGGAACCAAAATGTTCACCGTCGTCTTCGATGAATCGAATACTGAAATCGGAGCCGCACGAGTGGCAACTCTGGGTTTTGAGGGCCCGAAGGCAGGGTTGGAGCGAATCGGAGAATCGATCGAGGAAGCTCTAAAAGAGGCTAAAGTGAAAAGCTCTGAAATCTCGGCTGTCGGAATCGGTTGCCCAGGTGTCGTTGACTTTGAAAGCGGGGTTTTGCGCCATGCCCCGAATCTAGGCTGGAAAGAGGTAGCGGTAGGAAAATTTCTGAATGACAAGTTCAAGTGCGCTGTAGCGGTATTGAATGACGTCGATGCTGGAACATTCGGGGAATACCGTGGAGGAGCAGGCAAGGGGGCACGTTCTCTGTTGGGAGTGTTCCCAGGCACTGGAGTTGGTGGCGGCTTTGTTTACGAGGGCAAGATCCTTCGGGGGAAGCGGGCTTCATGCATGGAGATCGGAAATATTCGCCTTCTCGGATCCACTCTTGAAGGCCGATCCGGTGAACCAGTCAGTCTGGAATCACTCGCCAGCAGGCTGACTATTGCTAGCACCTGCACCATTGAAGCTTACAGAGGAAATGCCCCGTATGTCCTGGATAAAGCGGGAACCGACATCCAGAAGATCAAAAGCGGGATTGTGAAAAAGGCGATCGAAAACGGCGACAAGGCTGTTGAGAACATCTTGAAACGATCGATTGAATACCTCGGCCTCGGGGTGGCTGCAGCAGTCGATCTCCTGGGGCCCGACCACATTGTCATCGGAGGTGGCCTCGCTGAGAAGATGCCCGATTATTACCTCAAAGGAGTGCGCAAGGCGATGGAGAGCCTGGCGTCACCCGCGCTGGTCGAAGATGTGGAAATTTCTATTGCAACCCTCGGAGACCACGCCGTCGCTTTAGGTGCCGCTACTTATGCTGCTGAACAGGGGCGTAAGCTTTCTTAAGGAATTTCAGTGATTCCCTTGTCAATGGAATTGACGAGATCAAAATCCTGATCCCGGGTAATGGTTTAAAAAATAGAGCGGGAGATGGGAATGAGCATACTGGAGAAAGAAGCTGTTTACAGGGAGCAGATGGCGCCAATTCGCGAGGAAGTGATGTCTTTTGCAAACAAGATTCGATGGGAGCCACTTAGTCGCGGACGGAAAGCCCACGTCAGTTTGTTTGGCGCAGTCAACGGTTTTGATGGCGTCATAGATATCGAGATCGAACGGCTCGATTGGGACGACATGCCAGATAAGCTGTCAGATGATTACCCGTTCACCCTCTGGTGCTCAGCTTCGAAGACGATTAGCGGCAACAAGTACCACTCGCGGCAAGAACTCTACTGGGAGTGTTCATTCAAAGAGTTGCCGCTCTACGCCAGTCGTTTCCTCGACGCAGCATGGTTGATGCTTTCGAACCTCACTGATGATGATCTCCTTGATTAGTGGCCAGGGCCGTCGCGGTGCCCAGATTCGCCGCCCGATTTCGGTGGCCCAAGGAACCGTAGGGGCACTTAACTGAAAGCCTACCAGATCCGCTCGATCAGCTTCTCAAATCCGCCCTTTTCTTTGTCAGGCTTTGAGCTTGGGGCAGGTTTGCGTTTGGCTTTTGAGCGGACGAAGCGCGATTTGCTGCTAACCAGTTTGGCGCTTTCGACTTCGATGCGTTCTCTTGGCACGTCGTTTTCGTCGGTGCTGACACGACTGAGTTCACTGAGGACTTCAAGTCCCTGGGTGACGTTGCCAAAGACGGTGTAGTCGTTGTCGAGCTTTGATAGTTTTCTCAGGCAAATGTAGAACTGGCTGCCACTTGATTCCCGGGTTGGGTTCATGGCATCGTTGAGTCTCGCCATGGCGACAGCGCCTTTCACGTGAGGCTGCCCCGGCTCGGCTGGAATGGTGTAACCTGGTCCTCCCGTGCCCCAAGTCTGGCGGCTCATTTCATCGCGGGTGAGGGGATCTCCAGTCTGCACCAGGTAGTTTGGAATTACTCGGTGAAATGCCAGGCCATTGTAATAGCCGCGTTTCACGTTGCGCTTGAAATTGAGAACCGTCTGCGGTGCCGCGGCTTCATTGAGTTGAATGATCAGGTTCCGCTTTTCACCTCCCAGATTGATGGTGAAAACAGCGGCATCCAGCCGATCGTCGACGTCGACATCTGTGGGTGGTCTGCCAACCGAGTCCATGGCGACTCCAGAACCGAAATCCCCCGCAGCAGCTGACGCTTCAGCGTCGCCGACTGTCTCGATGTGAGAGTAGTCGTCATCATTATCCTTGCTGCCGCCGCCGGGCAGGGAGCCGCACTGGCATAGACAGAGGCAACTGACTGCAATGAGGGAGATTTCCCAGAATTTCTTCATGCTTCGAGATTGTTCACGGTTGTTGATGATCGAGATTGTTCCTTACTTCAACCATCGAGGAAAGCATAATTTGTTCCGCATTCGATTCGTCGGGCGCGCTGGTTGCCGTGAGGCGCGTTCCAGGCTCTGTCCAGTCTCGCTTGATGAATGCAAGCCCGATCCAGCGCGGGCCACCTTCGTGACACGGGTGCAAAACGGAACTGGTGACCGTTCCAACGTTTTTTCCCTCTTCAGTTGTGAGGAGCATTCCGAGTTCCAATGGCTTGTCGTCAACGCTCTCGATTGTCTCTAGAGTGCGATTGACCCGGCCAACGCTGCGGATACGACTGATCACTTCCTGGCCGATGTAGCAGCCTTTGGTGTAGCTGATGGCGCGGTCTTCTAGTTTCGCTTCAGGTGGCAAGATGTCGGAGCTCAGATCCGCGCCCCATTTTCCGATTCCGCATGTGATTCGAATGATCTCAACAGCAGATTCTGATAGTGGAGGAATCGCGGAAAGTTGCTCAGGCACTTCATCGCTGACAGGAATCCAATAGTCGGTGCCATCTCGGCCATAGCGATTGGCAGAGCGCGCCTGCAGGTTCGGGATTTGTGGTGGATCACCAATCACGTGGATGAGTCGCCAGTCATTGGTCACTTCGGTAATTTCGACATCGTCAGCGATGATATAGCGATCAAGCCTGGCAAGCAACGTGTCGCCCAGCGCTGGATCGGTATCGATCAGAAAGCTCTGCAGATTATTGCTTCCAGTGATGAAAAGATCACCATCCATCTTTCCTTTGTGATTGGTAATGCAGGCATACAGCGTTTGCGATTCGCTGACGTCACTTACCGCCTGGGTGACTTGTCCGCTCAGGTAGCGCACGCGATCATTACCGGTGATCCTGAATTTAGGGCGAAATGAGAGATCGATCGAGCCGCCTTCACGCAGCATGGTGGAAATGTCAGTCATACTTTAAAATAGTCGGATGCGATGATCGCAAAATCGGATTGAGCGTTGTCGCCTTTCTCTGCCACTTTTTTCATCTGGGCCTGTGTTGCTGCCAGGGCAGGGAGCTCAAGACCAAAGCTTTGCGCCAGATCCATAGCCATCCCAGTGTCTTTGAGCATATTGGCGAGCGAGAATCTCGGGGCAAAATCGGTGTCCATGATTTGTGGCAGTTTTAGCTTTGTCAGTGGAGACGATACTCCATGATGCTCCAGTGCTTTCGCCAGTTTCTCTGGCGGGACATCCATTGCGACGCAGAGTCCCAGCGCTTCGGATAGACCTTGAAGCGCCGTGGCTGCCATGATGTTGGTGGCCAGCTTGATCGTTGTCGCATCACCGCAATCGCCGACATGAAGAACGGTTTTTGCAGATAGTTCCAAAACTGGCTGGGCGCGAATCAGAGCAGCATGGCTGCCGCCAACGAAGTAGACCAGCTGCCCGTCTTCCGCCGCTTCCTTACTGCCAGTGAAAGGTGCGTCAAGGAATGCCGCGCCTGTGGTCTCCACCTTGTCCGCAATCTTCATCGTGTCTTCTGGTGAGATAGTGGAACTATTGACGACGATGTGCTGCGGGCCGAGCACTTCCAGCATTCCATTGATGACCTCCAGAGCGGCTTCGCCATCGGTTACAAAAATCTGTAGAACTTCTGAGTGCCGGGCAATTTCTGCTGGAGAAGCGAGAAAACTGGGCACTGCCTTTGGCCGTCGGCTCCACACGTAGACATGGCGATCAGCATCGCGCAAACGCTGCGCCACGCAGGTGCCGATGATGCCCAGCCCGATGATGCCGATGGGTTTTTCGTCGTTCATGATGACATGAGTTAACTCAGCAGTGCGACAGTTGCACGCCGGAAAGTAGCAATGCGTCAGGAGCTGTTATCTTCGCAGCTTGCGATCATGGAAAGGATCACCTTTGGGAACGCGAAGCGGCATGGTGAGCCCTCCGGAATCACCCAGCTCTGAAAACAGGCGATCTCGCCACTCCGCGATCTGCTCCTGAAACGCTGGGACATCGATTAAGTTATGCCGCTCGTGCGGATCAGTCTTCAAATCATAGAATCCGTTTTTATCCCACAGGCCGTGATAGTAGATATACTTGAAGCGATCTCCCCGAATCGCCAGAGTGGTGGGAGTAGCGGGAAAATTCCATTCCCAGTGGTACTCATAGAGTATGTGATCGCGCCACGGAGTCGATTCCTTGTTTCCCTTCAGCAACGCGTCGAACGACCTTCCGTCCATATCTTTCGACGTCTCTGCTTTCAGGCCGCAATGCTGAAGAATGGTTGGCGCGATATCGATGTTCTGCACCATCTGCCCGATTTTTGTGCCCGCGTCGATCACTCCAGGTGCATAGGCGAGCATGGGAATGCGGATGGATTCTTCGAACGCATCGCGCTTGTCATAGAATCCGTGCTCGCCAAGAGCGAATCCGTTATCTGAAAGATACAGGGTCAAGGTTGATTTTGACAAACCAGTCGCATCGAGCTGATCAAGAAGCCGGCCAACATTCTCGTCGAGGCCATGAACCGTCTCACAGTATCTCCAGTAGAGTTCATCGAAGTCAGGGACGGGATCTTTGTCCAGTGCTCCGGTCTGCATATGATCGATGCCATGGATTCCGTACCGGCGTTCCCTGACCCAGTGAGGTTGCGTGGCATAATTCTCCTCTGTGAGAGCCATGGTCTCTGGATAGTCGATGCTTTTGCCTCGATAGCGTCCCGCGTGACGAGGAGCGGGTGTGAAGGGGTAGTGGACAGCCTTGAAGCCGAGATAGAGGAGAAACGGTTTCTGCGGATCACGAATTTCGTTCAGCCAGCGAAGCGCTTCTGAAGTGAGAATATCTGTCGTGTAGCCCTTGAAGGTCTTCCGCTTTCCATTGATGTTCAGTTCTGGATCAAAGTAATTGCCCTGTCCTTTGAAGCTAACCCAGTGATCGAAACCTTTACGCGGTTCATCGTTGTCGTGCCCCATATGCCATTTGCCGACGTAGGCGGTCTGGTAGCCGGCGGCCTGCAGATGCTCGGGAAAAAAAGTTGTGCCGTCCGGCACTGGCCGTTGGTTGTCGACGACGCGATGCCGATGCATGAATTGGCCAGTCAGGATCGAAGCGCGGCTGGGAGAGCAGAGAGAAGTGGAAACGAAGGCGTTGCTGAGATGAGCGCCTTCTGCTGCCATGCGATCAAAATGCGGGGTTTCCAGAAATTCTGGAGACGACTCAGTGCACCCCATGAAGTCGTACCGGTGGTCGTCGCTGAGGATCACAACGACGTTGCGGGGAGCGGCTTGCGATATGCAGATCGATATCCACAGGGCGAATGAAAACTGGAGAACACAAAGGGGGGAAGGATTGCTCATACTGTTGGTCGGCTAGTAGGCTTGACTGCGTTGAAAAAGGGAAATGTGGGCGCGATTGTTGTATCCAAGCTTCTCCGCAGCAATCGCTTTTTCGAACAGGCCATTGGCGGCATACGCGCGGGCAAGCGTGTCGCGATAGTCACGATTCCTGGGAAGGATCGAGGTTGCCTGTATCGATAACTGAAGGGCGGATCGCACATTCGCTGGCGTGCGAAGAGGCGGATGATCAAGGTAAAGCCAGGCAAGGTTGTTCGCTGCGAGTGAGTCGTGCGGCCGCTTTTTCAAAGCTTTTCTATATTCATCCGCGGCCCTCGAGTAGGCCCCACGTTTTTCCAGAATCCTGGCGACAATGTTGCGATGGTAGGCCAGAAAGTCATCGCGCGTCAGAGGCGTGAGGAATTTGCCGGCAGCTTCTTCAGCGGGAGAAATGGTTGTTTTGTAGGTAAGCGTCTTCCCGCTGCGAAAAGAATGGTTGGAATACTCGCGCGCGGCGTTGGTGTCCCAGTTAATATGCTGGCGACCGGTGAGCTGCCAGCGGACGAACTTGTGACCTGGTGCTTCAACGATGACAATTGGCAGTTTCAGTGCTTCGGCGACCGCCAGGTAAATCAATGAGCCCGTGTCGCAATCCATGCGATGACAGGGGCGGCCAGCTGACCGCGCGATGGCATTGCGGCGCTTTTTTGTGAGAATTTTTCCAGCAGAGGGAGGTGGAGATGACGCCAATGTTTCCGTCAGGGAGTTCGTTGGAATCGCGACATAAAATTGATGCTCTGCGAGAACCGAATCGATCGTCTCAAAACAATGTCTGGCCTGCGTTGGATCTGCAGAATTGATCCTGGCTGGGAGGCGGCTGGCCACATCTCGAATAATGGCATCGAGGAGGGACATTCCAGGCCGAGCGTGCCCGGGAGATTTCCCTGTAGCCTCAATTTCCCTTTCAAGGCAGACGTGAGCAACGGTTCTTTTTTCCGATACCCGGCGCTGTGCGTGAGCAGAGCTCGCTGCATGCAAAACGAGGATTGCAGCAGTCAGTGCGATGCAAAGTTGAGAAGAAACTGTCGTGTAGCCGTTTGTCATTCGAATCGACGGATTGTGTCAGTCCCTAACAGTCAATTCAAGCGCTATCGGAAAGACTGCCATTTGCACAGGGCATGGCCATGCCGTATGCTTCACGCGTGAGTGGATCCATCATGATAGCAGAGCGCGATGTTCGCGAAAGCAATACGGCGAAAGTGGGAAAAATGGGAGCCAAGCCGATCAAAAAAGTGAAAAGTCCAACAGGCCCCATCCGAGTGCTCTCCGACCTCCACCTTGGCCATTCGGGTACTCTTATCGACGATGTCGCACAACTGAAGCCACTGATTGAGGGGGCCGAAACGGTAATCTTTAACGGTGACACGGTCGAAGAGCGTTGTTCTGAGTTTTTTGATCGTGGCCAGGATATGCTCGGAGAGCTGGATGCGCTCTGTCGCACGCTTGGGGCGAATCCAATTTACCTTAGCGGAAACCATGATCCCGATTCGTGGGAGCGGTCGTGGGTAGACTTGTGTGAAGGGGATGTGTTTGTTTCTCATGGCCACGCAATCTTGAAGTACATTTCTCCCTGGAGCCGGCACGCTGGGAACACCGCGAAGATAATTGATGGACTCTGGGACGAGTTCGATGAGGCCACCGGCACGATCGAAGAGCGGTTTGAGCTGACACGTCGATCATGCCATGCAACTGAGGTCTACCAGCCACAGCTTGGGCGTTCGATTGTCTCAAAAGCCCTGACGGTCGCAGAAGAAGCGTGGCCACCCAGCCGCCCTCTGTCAGTGTTACGGACGTGGGTAAATGTCCCACAGGATGCCAGGGAATTTGTTCGCGAATATCGCCCGGATGCACGGTTTTTCATTATGGGGCACACTCATTTTCCTGGGATCTGGCAAGCTGGCGATCTGAACGTGATCAACACCGGTGCCTACTTTTTGCTGCTGAATGCTCGTGTTGTAGATATCTCGGGGGATCAGATGACGGTTCACTCCGTGAAGAGGAATCGCTCAAGAGAATTCGTCCGTGGTGCGAGAAAGGGGGCCTTCGAAGGCCTACCCAGGACAGTTTCAGTGTAAGGACGAGCTGTTTTCGCTTGAGAAATGCAGTGAATTAGGGGCATAAGTCCGCATATGGACACAGATTCAGCACTTGGCGGGGAACCCGTCCGCCAGTTTTCCGTCTTCCTGCACAACCGTGCTGGTACACTGCTCGGACTCGTTCGACTTTTGAACGATGCCCAGGTGCAGGTGATTGCCCTAAGCGTGCAGGATTCAGTGGATGTTACTGTAGTCAGAATGCTGGTGACTGACCCCGATACGGTCGATACACTGTTTATCGAGCGAGGGATCCCGTTTGGCGGATGTGAGGTAGTTGTCGTTGAGCTGAATAATGGTGCCACCGATTTGAGTAAATGTCTGTCGACACTTCTCATCGCGGAAACGAATATTCATTTTGTCTATCCGCTCTTGTCCCGGCCTGATGGCAAGGCCGCTCTGGCTCTACATCTCGAAGACATTGAGTTTGGGACAAGTGTCTTGGTCTCAAACGGATTCAATGTCCTCGGCCAGAACGACCTCTCTCGATAGGGGGGGCGCAAACCACATAAGGTTGAGCTAATCGTTTTTCTGGGCTTATGTATTTTCTTCAATCGTCCAGCCCGACGGTCTCCAGAAAATCGCTCGGGATTTCTGCTGTCTTCTGCCCCACGAGTGCAAAGTAGAACAGCGGAGCTCCTTCCATCGACAGTCGGTGGCGATACCGTTCGATGTGGTAAACATCTAGATACTCAGAAAAGATCAGTTCACGGACAAACTTTGAGAAACCAGTCTGGTCAGAGTGGTCGAGAAAAGTCTCTTTGATGTTAAATGCGACCCAGCCTCCCGATTTTACGAACTGAAGTGAGTTGAAGAACGCTCGCGGTGGTATATCACCAAATCCGAGTGCGGCGACTGAAGTGAGGCAATCGAACGACCATTCCTCAAGGCGTTCCTGATCGTCCTTCTGAAGGTCACAGAAGTCAGCCACAAAGTATTCATCATAGACATCTGGCCGATCGCGAAATGCCGCATCGCGAGCCTCGGGGATAATGTCAGCACCCACTAACCTGGCTACGCCGTGACGCTCCTTGAGAATTTCGCCCATCATGCCATTGCCGGCACCCAGATCGAGAACCCGAAGGGAAGTGATCGGCTCTCGCACTGTTTCCAGGGCGCGCTCTAACAAATCGCCAACCTTTGTTGGTGATGTGCATTTTAGCCTGTCGTAAAACAGTTGTTCGTAAAGACCAGGACGCAGATAGATCTGATCGTAGTCGTGAAAGCGAATTTGCACTTTCTGCCCTCCTTTTTCGATGATGTGAAAGGCGACTTCATCTTGATCGAGGTCGTGGGCAGCCGCGGAAGGGGGGAATCGTACTCGGTAACGTTGCTTTGAAGGTTGGTTCATATCTGCTTTATTCATTGTTTTTTGTTGTGATAGTATCGAGGAAACGGCGAGCAGCCTTGGCGGGATCCTGTTTCCGTACATCGACGGAGTGGTTCAATTGAGTCATGGCAGCGTTGTCCAACCTTCCTCCCAGATCGCGCAGGGCTTCCTCAAGCTGTGGTAGTCGCTCCAACGCTTCTTGACTCACGATGGGAACCGCTTGATAAGGGGGGAAGAAGCTGCGGTTGTCCTGCAATGCCTTGAGGTCGAACTCAAGAATGCGCCCATCAGTTGAGAAGGCTCCGATGACATCGATCTCGTTTTGAGCCACCGCTGGATACATTAGCTCTGGCCCCAGATCACTGAGCTGGCCGAAGTTTAAGCCATAGGCTTTGGTTAGCCCTGGCAGCCCATCCGATCGTTCCATGAACTCTGCGGTGAAACCACCTCGAAGATCGGCAGCTGACGGAATGAGATCGGAAATGGTATCCCAGCCGTTCTTCTCCGCCATCGCACGGCGCACTGTTACCGCATAGGTATTTTCAAAGCCGAGCGGAGGGAGCACTGCACAATCGAATCGTTCTTCATAATCCGTTCGAATTGTCTTTACGATCTCCGCAGGGGTAGCATCAGGATCGCGCGGATGCTCAAGGATGGTCAATAGAGATGTGCCGGTGTATTCGACGTAGAGATCGATCTCTCCGCTGGTGAGTGCTTCATGGCAAATGACCGTGCCACCAAGATTCAGATAGCGCTCAGCACGCAGGTCGGTTCGCATTTTAATCCACTGAGCCAGCAATTCTCCCAGAATAATCTGTTCGGTAAAATTCTTGGAACCGATGCGAACAACGCCAGAGGATTCTTTCTTGACCTGGTTCGTTCGACTGTTGACTGGAACAGCAATGAGACCCGTGACGAGGATACAAAGCACTCCGCAAGCTGCGTATCGCAGTCGAAGATAGCGCGGCTTCCTCCCCGGTCGGAGACCTGTTCCGATCGAATCGAGAATGAAGTCGAGTGACATTGCCAGTAACGCCGCCGCTCCTGCTCCAATGAGAAGAAGCGACATGCGGTTAAGAGAAAGACCTCGGTTGATGAAATCTCCAAGTCCGCCGGCTCCGATGAAGGTGGATAAGGTCGCGACGCCAACACAGACGGTCGTGGCAATGCGAATACCACTGAAGATCAGTGGCAGTGCGAGTGGAAGTTCAACCATCTGAAGCCGTTGCCACTTGGAGAAACCAATGCCGTCTGCCGCTTCGAGGACACTCTGAGGAAGTTCCCGCATGGCTGCAATCGTATTTTGAAGTATCGGAAGAATGGCGTAAAGCGTCAGGGCGATGACAGCCGGAAGTTTGCCGATGCCGCACAGGGGCAACAGGAAAGCGAGCATTGCCAGGCTGGGGATCGTCTGCACTATACTGCTGATTCCAAGGGCAATTGAGCGTAGAATCGCTCGATTGCTCACCCAGATGGCAAGGGGAATAGCGACGCAGGCGGCCAGCGTGACCGGGATGAGTGTCAACACGAACAAGTGCTCGGCGAGCGTCGTCTGAAGCTCCGGGAATCGATTTTTCAGCTGATGGACAACATCCATCACTCGCAGCGATCCTTACTTTGCAGGAAGACCTCCAGTTGCTTCGCTGGTTTCTCGAACAGCTCCCGGACAAATGGCGTCGAAGGATTGGACAGGATCTCAGTTCTAGTTCCCACCTGCTCAAGCCGTCCTTGGTGCATCACTCCGATGCGATCCCCCAGAGTCAATGCTTCAAAAAGGTCATGCGTAACGAGCACGATGGTCTTTCCCAGTTCATTCTTGAGGCGGAGGACTTCTTGCTGAAGATTCTCGCGCGTCACTCCATCCAGCGCGCCAAATGGTTCATCCATTAGTAGAATGTCAGGTTCTCCTGCAAGGGCGCGCGCCACACCCACGCGCTGCTGTTGCCCGCCGGAGAGTTCATTCGGAAACCGATCTCCATACTCGTCAGGATTCAATCCAACGACTTCCAACAGTTCTCGGCTACGACTGCCGCGCCGGTTGGCAGCGATTCCCTGAATGCGAAGCGGGCCACCCACATTTTCCTCGACCGTCCAGTGCGGAAACAGCCCGACATCTTGAATGACATAGCCTATCGAACGGCGCAATTCGAGGATGGAGCAATGCTTTGAAGAAGTTCCTCCAATGTGGATCTCACCGGAATCAGGTTCGATCAGCCTGTTGATGAGCTTTAATAGGGTCGATTTTCCACATCCTGACGAACCCAGAATTACCAGTGTCTCTCCTTTCGCGACGTAAACTGAAAGTTTGTCGACCGCAGGTCTTTCCATCCCGGCGAACGACTTGATGACATCCGTTATTTCGATCAACGACGCTCCGTTCTAGCACTCGATGGGCTCGGGTTGGCTGCTAATGAAGCGATGAAAATTTCTGAGAGTCCTTGTGTTGTGGCGTGAGCTGCGGATTTAAGAAGTGAGGACTGGGAGCGATGACTCCAGGTTCCAGTGGTAAGGCTACCTCTCAAGTGAACAGTTGCAAGATCAGTCTACGCAGTCTCTTTAATGCGGCCAATGGGGTAGTTCTGGAACTCGAGTCAATCGAGTAGAGGTTGGGGGAAATCGGGCTCAGGAATGCGGGTCTGTTGATGTGCTGCTGCAAGTCGATCGACGATGGCCGGGTTTTGATCAGCCAAATTCGTGGTTTCACCGGGATCTTCGTTTAAATCATACAATTCCCAGTCCTGGGGGGACTTTCCGCGGATTCCCTGGCGGACAGCTTTCCACTTTCCGTCGCGGACAGCCAGTTGGCCGCCATAACCTGCGAACTCCCAGATCATTGGTTCTTTACGCGCTGCTGTGCCTTTTCCTGACGCAGTTGGAAGCAGATCGATTCCATCAAGAAGATCGCTGTTTGATGGCGAGACTTGCGCCGCTGCGCAAAGAGTGGGGAACCAATCGGGAAAATACGAAGGAACGGCCGATACAGTGTCTGCAGGAATGATTCCCGGCCAGCTCATCACACAAGGAACTCGAATGCCACCTTCATAGACGCTGCCCTTCCAGCCGCGCAGGCCGGCGGTCGATTCGAAAAAGACGGCGTCGGCGCCGCCGATATGAAAGTTCGGGTCTCGCCCTGGATGTGTTGTTCCATTGTCAGAGGTGAAAACGACCAGGGTATTCTCAGTAAGCTGGTGCTTTTGTAGTCGATCGAGAACCTGGCCGACGTGGTCGTCGAGATCAGAAATCATAGCAGCGTAAGCGGCGCGGGGACGGGGGTGGGGGACGTAACCATTTTGCCCTCTGTAAGGGCCTTTTTCGTCATCCCATTCTTCTGGATAGCGGTTGATCCATTCTTGTGGTGACTGGATTGAGACGTGGGGCTCTACAAATGGAAGGTAGAGAAAGAACGGACGTGTGCGGTTCTTATCTATGAAGCTCAACGCTTCCTTTAAGATTAAATC
This sequence comes from Brachionus paranguensis, assembly GCA_016802215.1. NCBI lineage: Eukaryota > Metazoa > Rotifera > Eurotatoria > Ploima > Brachionidae > Brachionus > Brachionus paranguensis. The sequence continues at coordinate 77,895 of JAESIX010000053.1, read as the reverse complement.
AGGCGCGTAATTTGCCAGACGATAGTCATCGGCAGAAACCTCTCCGTCCGGTTTCTGTTGGTGCCCATAGATCAGTCCCTTATTGATGCGGACTTCTCTTTCATTCGAATCGAGAAAAAACGGATAGTAACTGTGCGCATTGCGCTGGCAGTTGTAGCCGTAGAAACGATCAAATCCCTGTTTGATGGGCGACCCAGTGGTATTGGAAGGGCCCAGTCCCCATTTGCCAAAGGCGCCAGTAGCGTAACCTTCGGCTTTCAATGCCTCGGCAATGGTGAAAGCTTCCGGCGTGATCGGCCACTGCCCTGGAAACATTCGGCCATTGCCCGAGTCCTTGTTCCCGCGAATTTCCGCATGCGCTAAATGTCGCCCCGTCAACAGAACACAGCGGGCCGGAGCGCAAACTGGCGCGCCAGTGTAGTGTTGGGTGAATCGCACTCCCTGTTTTGCCAGGCGATCGATGTTAGGCGTCTTGATTTTTTTCTGGCCGTAGCATCCTACTTCCCCATAGCCTAGATCGTCGGCCAGGATGAATACAATGTTAGGCCGATCAAGCGCGGGTGAGGCGGTCAGGCCAAGCGCTGAAGTGATGCCGACGAGAAGCAGTGACAGGTAGGTTTTTTGCATGGAGAACGGGTTCTAGAGAACGCGGTCAAGGCGCTCCTGAGATTCTGAATCCAGCGCAGCGACTGACGGGATTTCGTAGCGGTTTCCCATGCTGTCCCGGATTACGAGGTGATCGGGCGAAAGCTGCGTGACGTTCTTGCCTGGCTCGCGGAGATTGAAATAGCGCTGACCACGGCTGGTGTTGACCTTCAAATAACGATGGCCGTGGTTCACATGGCTGTCGACGATGCTTTCGATCACTGAAATGCGATAGCGATCATCCAGCGCTTCGGTAGCGATGCTCCGCGACGCCTGATCCAGCTGGGAAAGATGATCTAACCAGTAGAGCTCATTCTTGGTCTCTGAATCGATGATAGAGATGCCCTCGTTCCGGTTCGACAATGGACGGGCAAACACCAGATAGACAGGGATGGCTTTGTCCGCATTTTCCAGCGTTGCCATCACTTGAGAACCGCGCTTATGGAGAGAAAGTGCTGCCGCCAATTCTTGAAGCAGTTCTACTTTTTCTCAGACGGCTTCTCGCCATCTTTGCCAGCAGGTGGCTGAGCGGGGAAAATCTCGTCGAGTGCTTTCATGACGTCATCTGCATGACTGGCGGTTCCCGGCTTCAGATCGTTCCAGATCACCTTGCCTTCCTTCACAAGAAACGACTGACGGCCGCAGATGTTCTCTCGGATTTTTGCCACGCCGAATGCTTTCACCATTTTACCTTCAGTATCTGAAAGAAGTGGATAGCTGAATTTGTTTTTGTCGCTGAATGTTTTGAGGTCGCCCGGTTGATCCATGCTGACCCCGACGATCTTTACTCCACGCTTTGAGAACTCATCGGCTTTTTCCTGCAGACCGCAGGCTTGGGCCGTTCATCCCCCTGTGTTGGCCTTCGGGAAGAAAAACACGAGAGTCATCCCTTGTTTGAGATACGCGGTGACATCGAACGCCTTGTTCTCTGAGTCGACAACAGATACGGCAGGAACTACCTCCCCTGGTTCCAGTGGGTCGGCCTGCGAGGCTGTGGCCATGACCAGTGAGAAAATCGAAAGGAGGGCTCCAAATCTTGAAATTCGCTTCATGGAGGAAAGCTAACGGGGGATCAAGCATGGCCGCAAGGTTAGAAATGCTCATTGGGGAAGTGTCGGGTGGAAAGCGACGGATCGGTCGTAATTTGGCAATTCTTCCCGGTTTTGGCCTGATTACCCAATAATTGAGGCTTTGAGTTGACAACGGGCACTGGTTCCAGCACAAAACTGGAATTACTTAATTCAACTTTATCAACATGAATCCTGATCTTCCAGCTCTCGGTATCTTAGAATTTCTTTCGGATGATGAACGTTCCGTTCTCAGTGGCTACGGCGAGTTCGTGCCTGTTCAAGCTGATCAGGTGCTGATTGAAGAAGGCCAGGCGCAAGATTCGCTCTACTTGCTTGTATCCGGCAAGCTGGAGATCTTCACGGCTCTTGAGCGCAGAATTAATCTGGGGGTGGTTGAGCCGGGCCAGTGTGTCGGTGAAGTGAACATGTTTGACCCTAAAGACGCGAGCGCTTCCGTTGCTGGCGAAGGCTTCAGCCAGGTGTGGCGAATCAACCGCACTCAGCTGGAAAGTTTCATGAATGACAATGCGGTAGCGGCGGCGAAATTCCTGATTGGTATCGCGAGCCAGTTGTCAAAGCGCGTTCGTCAGGCGAATGACACACTGACCTCAGCCCGTGATGCAGTTCCAATGCTGGTAGATCGCCTGAAGGAAGCTCGCGAAGTGATCATCAAGGCACAGGAAGAGCTGCCGAAGATGATCAGCATGATCTGATTCCTGTCGCAGCAGACAAGATGACGCTGACCGCACGTTCGAGAGCGTGCTGCACCTGCGCATCCCAATTGACCCTGGGCAAGTGAAAAAATCCTGCTGCCGAAGGGCAGTGGTCTGTGTTCGAGGCGTGTAGTAGCCTGTAGAGCAGGTGATTGCACAGGAAAGCTCCAGCGTGGTTACTGATCTTCGCAGAGATCCCTTCGTCGTGAAGCGATTGAAGTATTTGCTGAGCCGGAATATTGGCGAAGTAAGCCGATGACCCTTCGGGCTCGATGGGGGCGCCGTTACGCGTTTCCCCGCAGTTGTCGCAGTTGTCTGCGTCGTCGATGTTCACCGCGATGCGCTCGATCGTAATCAATTCCTCAGCGCGGCCTATTCCAAATGCCAGAACAATGTCAGGCCGGTGCTCAAATAGAAGGCTCTGTATGGCTTCGTCGGTTCTTCGGTAGCTGACGGGGAGGATCGCGAATTGCAATTGCATGTCGCTTTTCCCTCCCAGATTTGCTGCCTGCAGGTGCTGCACAAGAGACTGTGAAAGGTTTTCCTGCATGCCATCAAATGGTTCGAAGCCGGTGATCAATACCGATGGGCCTGTGGATGGGAGCGTTTGCGACATTTGCCTGCCATCATCAGGGAACCATCGAAGCGTGGCCAGAAATTTAGTTGCCGTTGACGAGGAAGGTTACATTCCCTAGCGTCGTGGCCGATGAGATATAGTGAACGCCTGAACTCACGCATTGCAGAAGCTGGAACACGGCTTTGTGTTGGACTGGATCCGCGGCCAGAGAAGATCGATGGTGACATCGCGGATTTCCTGAATCGTGTCGTCGGCGAAACCGCAGAACACGCGGCTGCATTCAAGCCGAATATCGCCTACTTCGAGGCTCTAGGACTTCGCGGTTTAAAAATTCTTGAAGAATTGCTGGATAAGATGCCTTCAGAAGTGCCCGTGATTCTCGACTGCAAGCGGAGTGATATTGGTGAGACTCAACGCTATTACGCACGAGCCTATTTTGAGCACTGGAATGTCGATGCGGTCACTTTGAATCCCTTTCTCGGCTTCGACACGATCGAGCCTTTTCTTCAGTACGAAGGCAAAGGCGCCTATTTGCTGGCCGTCACATCCAACTCCGGATCGGCTGACTTTCAAATGCAGAAGACCGCAGATGGTCGTTACATGTTCGAGCTAGTGCAGGATTTTGCTGAGAAGGCAAGGGGCATGGCAGGAGACATCGGGCTGGTTGTCGGACTGACGAATGCATCGAATGAAGTGCGCAGCCGCATCGCCGACTTGCCACTTCTGATGCCAGGATTAGGAGCTCAGGGAGGTGACCTTCAGGAGTTGGCAAAGGATGAACGAAGGGCACCGATCGTCGTCAATGTATCGCGTGGGGTGCTCTACAGCGACTCATCCTTTGCGGAAGCCGCCAGAAGCTTTAAGGAACAGATCAATTCGGTGATGACGCCAGTTTCGTAGCGGTTCCTGCAAATCGGCGCAAATCTGGCATCGAGCCCAGAAACTCAGGTGAATTTGGGGGGACTGGCGGCCTTTTACAGCACTTGCCATCAGGGTGGGATGGGATTACGGAAAAGGCACTTCCGCGAATCTTGGAAACTCTGCAAGAAACTGCCATGGCTACTTACATTTACGAAACCATTCCTGAGAAAGAGGGGGACGAACCCCGCAGATTTGAAGTGCAACAAAAGATGTCTGATCCTGCTCTGAAGACGGATCCGGAGACCGGACTGCCAGTGAAGCGAATCATTACCGGTGGTTCCGGTGTTATTTTCAGTGGCACCAGCATTTTGTCGATGAAATCAAAGGGTTCACGCTAGAACCCGTTACGTTACCGATTATGTGGAAAGGCCGATTCGAAAAAGAGACAACAGACCTCGTCCAGAGGTATGGTGAGTCCATCTCCTACGATTGGAGAATGTACCGCTATGATATTCGCGGATCCATCGCTCACGCCCAGGCCCTGAAAGTTGCAGGGATCCTGACCGCTGCCGAATTCTCGGCGATAAAGAAGGGGCTGCGAGAGATTGAGAAAGAGATCGCGGCCGGGGAGTTCGAGTTCTCGATTCAACTTGAGGATATTCATATGAATATCGAGTCCGAGTTGACCAGACGGATCGGGCCTGCTGGCGCAAAGTTGCACACGGCAAGAAGCCGCAACGATCAGGTGGCGCTGGACATGCGACTGTATTGCCGTGATGAGGTGGAGAAGATTTCGACAAAGGTGAGGGCGCTGCAGAAAGCTCTGATCGGATGTGCCGAGCGTCATCCTGACGCCGTTGTTCCCGGTTATACGCACCTTCAGCGCGGGCAGCCCGTTTTGTTTGCTCATCATCTGCTCGCCTATGTGGAAATGTTAGAGCGTGATGCTGGCCGACTCGCTGATGCATTGAAAAGGATCAATGTGATGCCGCTGGGATCAGGGGCGCTTGCAGGTTCGACCATCATACTGGATCGGAAACTGGTAGCTGAGCTACTCGACTTCCCAGCCGTTACAACAAACTCGATGGATGCGATCAGTGATCGCGATTTCGCCGCTGAACTTGTGTTCGCCATCGCCCTGATCGGAACTCACCTGTCCCGCCTGAGCGAAGATGTGATCCTGTGGGCTTCTGCAGAGTTCTCGTTTGTTCATCTCAGCGATGCGCACACGACTGGCTCAAGCCTGATGCCGCAGAAGAAGAATCCGGACGTTGCCGAGTTAACACGTGGCAAAACAGGGCGGCTCTATGGAAATCTGATGTCGCTGCTGACAACCCTCAAGGGACTGCCGATGACGTACAATCGTGATCTTCAGGAGGATAAGGAACCTCTGTTCGATTCGATCGACACGATCCATATGGCCCTGGAGGTCTTTGGTGAAATGGTGGCGGCGATGAAGATCAAGGAAGCAGCGACGATGGAAGCGGCATCTGATCCCTTCCTTCTTGCGACTGATCTAGCCGACTATCTGGTGAAGAAAGGAGTGCCCTTCCGCAATGCGCATGAGATCATCGGCTTGCTGACGGCGCACTCTCTTAAGACGGGAGTGCCGTTTCAGGAGATTCCCCTTACAAAGTACCAAGAATTTTCGGCTGTTTTTGCTGATGATGTCTATTCAGTGCTCGATGTGCTCACCGCCTTGAAAGCAAGGAAGGGAATCGGAGCGCCTTCCCCAGCAAATGTTGCGCGGGAGATTAAGAAGTGGAAGCGGTTGCTTTTTAAGCCATCAGCGAAGAAGAAAAAATAACTGGGCCATGCGACTGAATGAATTAGAACGCTGTGTGATCGAGGACGGCGAGGGGTGGACGACCATCTCATCCACCAGGGAGTTCGCTTCTCCTTACGTTCAGATCGATGAGGTCAAGGTGCGGACGCCATCACAGCCTGAGCGTGAACTGTCATGGACTGTGGTTCGTCGAAAATCGGCAGTAGCCGTAGCGGCGATGACCACTGACGGAAAGTTAGTAATGGTAGAGCAGGAGAGGGTGGCTCCAAGACGGGCTCTGACTGAATTTCCAGCGGGACAGATTGACGATGTTGATAACCGTTTCGATTCAGACGTTATCCTTAAGACTCTCCAGACAGAGCTGAAAGAGGAAGTGGGATACGCAATTGCCCCCGATGCTGAAGTGTTGTCCCTTGGCTACTACTTTACTTCACAAGGTTTCACTGATGAGCACATCTACCTGTTCTACGTTTCTGAAGTCATTCCTTTGTCCGAAGGCAATGCTCCAGAAGCCAGTGAAAGAATCCTCGGCACCAGGCTCTTAGAACCTCAGCAGTTGAAGCAGATGATCGCTTCTAACAAAGTCACAGATTCCTTGACTCTAGCACTTTACGCGCGGTTAACAGCGCGCAGTATCTTATCCTGACGACCCCCTCCCTGAAATTTCTGTTATGTGGCTATCCAAACTTTTTGATCTCCGTGACAAAGCCAGCCGATCGCGTGGCACGATGGCTGAGGATGAAGAAAAACCCTTTCTTGCGCATCTCGAAGACTTGCGAACCATGGTTGTCAGGGTGGTCGCCACGCTGCTGATCGGGACGATCGTTTGTTTCGTGTTCAACAAACAACTTCTGGAGTTGATTCAAGGGCCAGCGAAAAAGGCCGGAATCTACACGGAGGTGTCACTGCCTGACGCGATCTCGTTCGACGACTGGGAAAAAATTCGAAAACTGAACCGTGCTGCGGTGCCACTCACAGCAGAGCAGCGAAGCATTCTTTTCGATGCTGCGTTTTCTGATGCAGAGCAATGGGACGATGGTGCGGAGCTAACGACGCTTCGCGAGATCGCAGACGTTCACTACGTTTACCTCGCATCGGAACAACTGTCCGAGGAAGCAAGGGAAGACGGGGCGTTGTCGCCACGGCAGGAGTTCCTGAACAAGGCACTCAGCGCTGAGCCGAATCTCCTGACTCAGGCAAATTCATTGCTTGGTGTTGGAACGCCAGCTGACCTGGATGGCCGAGTCTCTGCCATCACGATGCAGGCCCTCAGCCCCACGGAAACGTTTAAACTCTCGATCAAGCTGTCGCTTTATGCGGGAGTTGTGCTCGGATTTCCTCTGCTGTTCTACTTTACCGCTCAGTTTGTTTTTCCAGGTCTTACTCCCAGAGAGAAACAATTGCTCTGGCCATCACTCACGATTGGATTCGGCCTTTTCTTGATAGGGGTCTTTTTCGCTTATAACTTTGTCACGGTCGAGGCACTGAAGTTTTTCCACGGTTTCTCCAAGGACATGGGCGTGGAAGATCAGTGGAAAATTGGAGAATACGTTTCGTTTACCACTCAGCTGATCCTGATCTTCGGCCTTAGTTTTGAGCTGCCTGTGGTCGTGATGGCGCTGGTGAAATTAGATCTTCTAACGCATGAATTTATGCGGCAGACGCGATCCTATGCAATCGTGATCATCCTCGTGATCGCGGCCATTATCACGCCGACGCCTGATGCTATTGTCCTCTCCGCACTGGCGGGGCCGATGATTATCCTCTACGAGATCTGCATCTGGTTATCGTGGTTTATCAAGCGGAAGGAACTGAAAGAAGAGGAGGCTGAAGAAGCGAAACGGAAGAGCAGGGGAATCACACCAGCAGCGGGAGCATTACCCGTTTCGGCGATCGCGGAAGAGTCAAAGTCAGCACCAGTGGTGGATGCTCGGCCTTACGATCAAGCTGACGAATCATCCGATGCTTACGATTCTTCCCATCACGACGATCCTTACCACGATAAAGATCATGGGGATGAGAGCGTTGACTACGATCCGTATCACGACGGCTACTACGACGATTACTATCGCGATGAATCAGAGAATAGTGACGATTTGGGAAGCAGTGCCGATTCTTCTGCTGAACCTGAATCAGCAGTTGATGAGCCCGTTGTAAATAAGGATCCAACGGCTCACGAAGAATTGCCAGAAGCGGAAGCTGAGAAGGAGGAAACCTCTTCCGCTCCAAATGATTCTGATTCAGGCAAGGAAGAGGAAGCTGAGTCAGGTGACGACGATGACAGCAAACCGAAATGAGGGTAGGCGCAATTGGAGCCGTTCATTCCACAAGGTCGTCCCTCGCTGAAATGAACGTCCATACGTGCAACCCCTCGCGGATCCAGATGCCAATTCCTTTCTCATTTCCTTGGCATCACTTTGAAGTGATGCAGCACATTCTTCACCAAGCCGCTTAAAGGCTCGTCGTAGTACATGCCCCACGCGGTGGCGATCGATCCGGTATGAAACACTTGTCCGCCTTCGGGACGTTGCCAGTAGATGATTTCCGCAATGGTCTGCTCATCGCCAAAGCGCGCCTGGTGAGCCTCGGCATTGAAGTCGAGGACGTTTCTTACTTCGTGACTGCGCGCCAGAGTGGTGATCCCTTCAGGCTCGACTAGCCCATTCAGTGCGGGATTCTCGGTCGCTCTCAGCAAGGTCGATAGCCGCACATCATACTCGTGGCCGACGGCACCCATTGACTCGTTGACAAAGCCGAACGGTTCTCCCTTCTGCATCTCGATCTTGTTGGGGCCGTTGAAGAGAAAATGATCTGGCTGATCGACCCGATAGTGGCCAAACTTTCCACCGCCCCATCCGATGCAGGTCAGGCCGACCAGTTTCCACGCTGGGTACCCGCAGAAACGCATCAGGCTACCTCGTTTAAAATCGTGGCTATGGTAGAGTTCGCCGACCTTGGCGTGCACCCGTCCACCGATACTCTTCCCGAACTTGCGGCACTCCATCACCTCGCCAGTGTCGTCGAAGCTTACCCGCCAGAATATTGTATTCCCGGACATCACCACCGCCGCGCCACCAGCCTTCAGGTAGCCATCCAGTCCATCGTAAGCGCGGGCCGACCAGTATTCGCTATGTCCATTGATGCAGACCGCCTTGTAGCCCTTCAAAACTTCCGGGTTGCAGTGCAGATCGTGGTCAGTGATGACGTCGTATTCATAGCCGTGCTTATCCAGCCACAGATGCAGGAAGCGTTCGCCACGGAGCAGGTGACTGTATCCTCCGCCGATGTAGGTCTTGTTAGGGCCAGCAGCAGGCCAGGGCACTTTCATTCCAATCTTGTAAGTAGGTTGACCGCCGTGGTGATCGCGATAGCAACTGTAGGTGGGAGCGCTAGGGTGACTGCTGGGTAGACCTCCAGTGCCCATATCGATCAATCCTTGGCCGTGATTCACGGGAAAAGGAGCTGAATTGTAGGCCAGCCAGGCATTGGAGGAAACGAGAACGAGCAACGGCGCTTTGGGCCGCGACTCCGGACGCCGCACAATGAACGTTGTATGATAACGCATCGGCTTGCCATCAATCTGGAAATCAAAACGCCCCGCATAGACTCCAGACTTGGCATCGTCAGGGATGCGGAATCGATGGCTGACGTCCCAGCGTGCATTGTAGAGTTCGTCACTGGCAAGTCTGAGCCCGTGGCCGCGCTGCGGATCTTTCGTGGGATCGTATTCCGCATCGTGGCGATCAATCGCTGAGGCGTCGAAGCTCGGGCCGCCGATCATCCAGGTGCCACGGTTAATGATCCGCCCGTCACGTCCGTCCGATCCCGCATCAGCAACGCGGGTTCCCCGCTCTTCGCTAAACGGCCAGCATCCCAGTAAAGTTTCCCCTTCTGGATTGGTCAAACCACGATCGGCAACGCGTTGCTGAATCTGCTCCATATCGAGCGCCCTCCCATACACGGCGCACATGGCGATGTCACCGTTGTAGAAATTCGCAGCCACCCCGTCGCTCCCGTAGGCGCCAATGCGCAGCGCGGTCTGCCCGGGCCTTACCACACCAGCAAATGGGAACTTGGCCACTAATTTTCCATCGACGTAGATGCGCTTTTCCTTCCCGTCCCAGCTAGCCGCGACGTGATGCCAGCGGTGTGCTTCAATCAGGCCCGGCTCGGTTTCGTGAAGTGCGGCCGAATCATGCGCACCGCCCGTTCCGGTCATGAACGCGAGCTTGTCTCCGTTTAAAAACAACCCGATTCCACAACGGTCCGGATAATCGTGCTGGGTAACCAAACCCTGCCAGCCAGCCAGGTTGAACGGACGGATCCAGCATTCAAGTGTGAGTTGGCTCAGCCGCCGCTCATCGGGCAGGCCATTGCTCACGTGCACGTAAGAACCCGGATGAATGGGCTGCGACTTCGGCTGCTCGACGCGGAACGTTTCCAGCACCGGATCGGCATCCCGGTTCTCGGGATCTGGCCCGAGTTGCACTACGCTCAGATCATAGGGAATGTCGCTGCTGACCCGAAATTCGATTTCCTCGCCAGCGGCGATACTCTTTTGCGCGTAAGCGTGGAGGCCAGGCACATTCACTGGCAGATGGGCGGGGATTTCCTGCTTCTCGGAAAGTTTGCCTCCAGATGGCGCAGACGATGTGCCAGGTAGCTTGACAGATTTCATATAGGCCACCAGATCGGCGATCTCTCCTGGATTCAATAAACCGTCAACAATCTCGGGCATGAGCGAAACATTGGAATACTTGGCCGTGTGGATTTTATTAAAAGGCACCGCCACCTCGACTCCCGGCGCAGACGAAAGCACCATGTGATCAATCGTATCCCTGAGAATGAGACCACCTGTTTCGCCACCCTCAGTCTGCACGGTCACCAACTCGTAGTAACGGGCAATGGACGCACTGGGAAAGACGATGGCCTCCAGCAAATCCTGCTCACTTCGGATCGAGCCAATGCCAGTCAGGTCTGGTCCAAATTTCACTCCCTGATCACCCATGACATGACACGTGATGCACAAGGTCTTGGCGGCATTGTGGAAAAGTTTCTCGCCGCGTTCGGCGTCTCCCTCGGGCAACAGTACCGTAAGTTCTTTGAGGCGCGCCTGTTGTCGGGCCAACTTGTCAGGATCCGGCTCGACGGCATCCGCCTGTTCGATCTTGGGCATCGCCTGCGGCGGTGCATTGCGCTGGGCGACCTCGTGCATGAGCCGAACCTGCTTCCCAATAACAAGTGAATCGTTGTCGCTCTCTGGAAGATTGTTAGTGTCTCCGATCTCATAGAGCGCATAGATGATGGCGTGCCTCAAAAACGCATCCATTTCCTTCGATCCGGCGTTCAGAAGGGGAGTCACCGCCCTGCTATCACCGATTCTTCCCAGTGCCATAGCTGCCAGTCGACGCAGCTGGCCGTCATCATCAGCAAGCAGCTCAATGAGCGGCTCCACCGCAGCCGGATCGCGCCAAAGGCTCGCACTTTGAATGGCCGCCGCGCGAACCTCAGGACTCTCATCGGGCAGGAATTCACGCACAGCTGTTCGCGCGGCTTGCCCCGGAATACGATTGAGCGACCAGAGGGCAGGGATGCGGGCCCTGGAAACGCGGAGCGCTTCAATGTTGCTTTCCTTAGCCAGGGCGTCAATCGCCCGTTTGACGACTGCAGGTCGCTCATCAGACAGCCAATTCACTTCAGGCTCTTTCCAATCGAGTTCGAGTCCGCGGGGATCTTCGCGTTGCGCTTGATCCACTTTTTGAATTCGATAAATGGCGCCGAGAACATGCGGCTTGGCGACCTTCGAGGTAGGACAACAGATCATGTACCAGCTGCCCGTATCCGCCACGAGCAGACTGCCGTCGGCATCTTCGATCACATCGGTAGGATGAAAGTCGCTCTGATCGCTTTCGAGAAACGTGCTCGTCACCGCGCTGAAAGACGATCCGTCACGGCTCAGCTGGTGCCGCGAAATGCGCCGCAGGTTGAAATCGGAACAAAGCAGATCGCCCCGAAGGCCAAGCGCATCGCTCCTGGGCATCACGATTCCCGATGGAGCCGCAGGCCCCATCTGAGTCAGAATCGGCAGCAGGCCTCCAGTGCTCGGGTGCGGATCAAGAACACGGTCGTGCTCCTTTCCATACATGCCTCCGTAGACGGCATGCAGAATCCCGTCGCGCTTTCCTGGCCCGGAAAGATCAAAAAACGTCCCACTCAAAAAACGCTCCCCGGTGTCACTGAACGCTAGGCCGACCGGATTGTTCATGCCACCGGTCATCACCACTTCCAGTCCACTGCCATCGGGCTTTGCACGATAGATATGAGCGGCGCTCGAATGAAACGTCCTCCCATTGCCAAGCACATGGCTCTGTGGAGAAAATGCTCCCTTACACCAGTAAAAATACCCGTCTGGACCAACGTACGGTCCATGCATGTCATTGCCGCAGGGTTCGATCGATCCACCGTCGAACCAGACCGTCCTCTCATCCGCCACATGATCGCCATCAGTATCGCGGAGCTTCCAGATATGCGGTGGCGCTCCCACATAGACGGCACCCTCATGAACGAGAATCCCTTCCGGGAAAGGCAAACGATCGGCAAAAACCGTCGAGTCATCAAACATCCTATCACCATCACGATCCACCAACCTCAACACGCGGTGCTTCGGATCCTTAAGTTGAACGTTCGCCTTGTCCGTGTTCCCAGAGCTATCCGTAACATAGAGCACACCTTCCTCATCAAACCCCATGTGAATCGGCCTCTGCACCAGCGGCGGCGCTGCGACTCGCTTCAGGACATAGCCTTCAGGAATCGTAAACGTATGCGGCGCGAGAGTGATTGTTTCAGCACCGAGACCTTGTTGGCAGATGCAGGCAGCGAAGGCCTGTAGCAACAAGTAGTTCAAGATGAGAAAATGGGAGGCACTCATGACTCAAATCTCGCGAAAATCGATAGCATCTAGGAGAACATAGAACATTGATCGCCTTAAAAATATATTCTTTTTCTATAAATAATGGAACAAACGATAAACGTCGAAGGTGCGAGGGGTTCCAATTGAGAAAAAGAGAAACAGCTTTGGCTCGGTTCCTCTTAGCGGTCAGTAAGACAATAACTGCTCAGCGAATCATGCCACTTTCCTCGTACCTACTTACTCAAGTCAAGAAAAGGTAAAGAGGTCTCCATTGTAAAGAAAGAATGAAGGAATCGCGCGCTAGTGAACGCGGCCATTTCTTGAGCACCGTCGTTCTTGGCAGAGTTGGCAAAATCACAAATAGACTTCGCCACTAAAAAATATGGCTTCGGCTTACTTGAATGTCTCGCGGCTTGAGCAATTGCATATGCTTCCATCTCCAGTCCGACTGTCTTACGACAACTAGTCTTAACTTCTTCGACGATCGAATCATCTTGGATTACTGCGGAGCCCGAAGCTATCACTCCGAAATGCAGTCTTGGAACTAAATCTTTGCTAACGCCTGACCACAGTAATCCAATCTCATTCATCCCGCGCTGAGAGTTTTCCCAATCCTTGAGAATTGCACCCAGACACGGATCAACCAAAATCTGTTGCGGATCTGGCAGAAAGGTACGACCGCCGGTCTTGCTAGAAACAATTTTCCCGCTGCCGTAATCAAAAAATGCACTTCCTACTACGACATCTCCAAGCGACAACTTTGGATCAGTTCCCGCCAAGATACCGCACATAGCCAAGTATCGTGGCCGTTCGCGTTCAATCAGCTTCATTGCAGTTACACACGCCGAAGTCATGCCCATCCCAGGAGCTTCGCAAGCCACCACGTTAAGACTCCGCTTAGGATTTTCCCAATCAGAGCGATAGAGAATCAATTCATTGTCAGGGCAAAACTCCTTAGTCCAATCACACGGGATCTTCAATACCTGACCCATCTCAACATCTGGAGATGCCGTGACAATTCCGATGTCGCACCCATACGTCCTATGCTCTCCTCTCACTGTTTCGATTCGTTGTCTTATATAATCCAACTTAGCCGTTAATGCATCTACCCATGAACTGTCCCCGGGGCTGTAATCCACAAGATGAACCAAATGCTTGGCTACCTGACTACGAACGTCCTGGGCATCTGCACAGAATTCGGAGAGACACACAATATGATTCGGTTGCTGACATGAACCACCATCGACAATTTCCTCTAAAATATTTAAACCAACTGTGGGACTCGGAGTAGAACCATTTCGCATTGGAAGAAAAATATCTAGAATAAGAAGTTCAATGTAACGATGCTCACCAAGAAGCTTCACCGCCTCAACGAAGTTTTTCGCCCAAACAACTTCGTCACCGTTACCAGCCTGGCCTAGAAACTCTACAATCTCCCGATACTTCGGTTCATTATCTTCTACGATCAGTATTCTCATGATTCTTTAATCGATTTCAATATTTGTTCCACTTCTTGAATCCATCGATCTGAAATTGAAGAATAGAATACACTTCCGGCCAGCAACTCTCCGAACTCAGCATTTAGCCCAGAGATAAGATCCTTATACTCGACCGTTTCAATACCGTCATCGAACCTGTCAAATTGAGTCACAATTACAACTTTTGCTCTATAATCAAGCAGCTCCATCTCTCCAAGCAATTCTCTGCCTCCAAAATACCGGATGCGTCCTTCATAGCGCCCGTCGTTCCTTTCAGTGGTCGGTAGTGTCATATCTAGCAATACGATCTCGTATTGGTTATTCTCAAGCTCCTTGAGAGCCTTCTGGAATGATCTTCGAGCTACTATATTGCAGCCAATCAAGATACCCCTCACAACATCGGTAAGGGCTACGATTTTTGCATTTGAATCGTCAATAATTAGAACATTCATTCGGTGGCTACAATTGATGTTGTTAGTATTTCTACAACAACAAACTGATTCTCGGTAAAAGCTCTCAGGGTATAGCCCGTAGCTTTAAACTCGTATCGCAAAGTTGCAATAATTTTGGCGAATCCGCTTCCTTTCTCCCTTATCACTGAGTCTGGATTGAAATCGACCTCAATCCCTTTGATTCTTGCATTTATTGTCGCTGCCGCCTTGTCTGATGCCTCGAAGGTCGCCATACTAGAGTACACTTGGAGGCGAATCTTATCGTTCTCAGGATGGAGTGAAACACGCCCCACAAAACTTGTGGAATCAATGTTTGTATGTTTTACGCCGTTTTCAACTAGGAAGAAGATTACATGAACAAATGAAGTAAAGAACTGCCCCTTTAGTCGCAAGCCGCAACCCACATCCTTTTGGTAAAGACGTTGAAACTCCGGATGTAACCTCTCTAACATACCTACAGCAGTGTTTACAGCAAAGTCGAGATCTACATCTTGACCGATTGCGCCAGTAAGATCTTGAAACCAGCGAAGCATATGACCGCAAGCATCATCCATGTCCTGCTTTGCTTTAAGTATTCTAGACCTAAGTTCCTGTAGCCCGCCTATGGTTTCAACTTCTTTAACTGAGGAATCAAAGAAACTCATTAGACTAGCTCTTAATTCATTAGCTATGTAGCTCCGAAGTGGGGGAAGGCTGATTCTTGTACGCTCAGCTAGGATAGAAAAGATTTCGAACGAGAATGGCTTCCAATCTGTAATTTCAGAAGGAACGATCTCGCGATTCTTCAGTAAATCACTACTGCTAAAATAATAGTTAAACGCTGGTTTGGTGTCCTCAGCGTTGAGACTTGTTTGAATTACCTCATCCCGAAATTTACGAGCCTCAGTTGCAACATTATTAGTTAAGGTTACTAGGACAATGATGGCAGCTCCTCGCTGTTCTTCGGTTGCCATATTTAAATACCCCAGATCAACAAAGTTGCGACCACTGACCTGTTCTCGTGTCCGATCTGAAATAAGCAAAGAGTGAGCTTTCAGCGGTTTCAAGAGATGCTCAACCACGATGCCATGGCGAATTCGTCCGCTTAGGCATCCTTCGAAACCAAACTGAGGGCTACGAATAAAGACCCTACGGAGGCGATCAAAGGCTGTTAGGAATGCGTCATCCATTGATCGCATTAAATCATCCTGTGTGACGACGATAGTCTTTCTGCCTCCTTCAGCACTAACCTCCCTAACAACTTTCTCGATCTTCTCTGTGAAAGTCGCAATTGCGAGTTCAAGTCGTGATACATAGTCTTGGTGTATCTCTTCAAGGTTCTGGCTTTCGACCTCTTGGAGACTAGCTAAATCTAAAACTAATTTATTATCGTCGATTCTATCAAGTCCGTCACGTAATTGAGAAACCTGAATAAGGTTGAGCTTTTCCTTTTCAACCTGACTTGCCAAATACTCATAGTTGGTAGAGACCCAATTTAGTAATTTCAGTCGTTCGCGTTCGACTTTATCGTTCGTGTCTAGATTGCTAATGGAGTCAAGGTTTTCAGCAGCACATACGCGGAAAATAAATTCACGAATCCTAAGATCATCGAAAGGCAGGTCAAAATCCAATAGATTTGAGGGAAGGATTGCTCCCCAGTGTTTAAGGAATCGCTTAATAGTTAAACATATCTGATGAGGATCTACCTTGGCTAACCATGCAAGTATTGGCAAATCTATTGACGAGCTTAGTGAACGCCGCTTGCTGTATGACAGTTTATAGTATTGTGTTAGATTGAGTCGCTTAAGTGCCGATGCTCCATCAATCTGAAGACTTATAATTACAGATTGAGCGGATGCCGCATCATCCATCAAGCGGTACACTTCTGCTTGTAGAACACGAGCTTGATCAATAGCAAAACGAACTGATCCATGGATAGGATCATTGTTACAGATCTCAATAAATCCTGTTATTGAGTTGAGTGCTGTAGGCAAAAATCCCAATTTGAGGGCAATTAGGCCTCGAAAGTATCTTTGGCGAATAAGAGAGATTCCCTGGAATGATCCGCACGATTCAAAAGCGCTCAGATCGTTCGACGAAATCAGTTCATGAAGAAAGCAAATGCTATGTGAATCTGGCTTTACTCGAATCAACAGATCTAGATATTTCTTCCATGTTTCTATTCGGGGTGAGCTCTCATTGCGGCGTGGAGAAAAGTGATATCCTCTTAGGTTCGCCATATTCACAAGTTCCAAGGAACTGCCTCTTCCTGAATAAGAATGAATAAAAGATTTTATTTGCGAACTCAATGAATAGAATCCGGAACCTAAAGCGAATCTATCAAGTTCGTCATATACGCGATCACCTATATCATTATCTCTAAGTATCTTACTTAGGGTGTTGGATAGCCATTCTTCAGGCGTGCCCCGTTCCTGATTCATCTGATTCAGATAGAGAGATGACTTCACCCGCAGATCCAGAAGATTGAAGTCATAAGGAGCACCATGCTGATGTTTGGTGACGCAATCAAGAACCTGGTTGTAATCCCCATAAAAGTAGCTATCCCAACATTCGATGCTTGCGAAAGCATCTTCGTGGATTTCAGAATTAACACTTCCCGAGTGATGCTTTTCAATAACCATCTGCGCGTCACGCCCACCTTGGGACAAGATTTTCAGGCCTCGAGTGAATTCTAGTTCCCAACGATCTGTCTCGGTTAGAATATGGGTAGACAACCTTAAGAAAGCTGTATAGCGGTCGGCTAGGGGCAGGAGTTCAAGGTTGAATATAAGGTCGAGGAGATCCTGTTGAGTCGGGGTCTCTGATATTTCATCTATCAAGATTAGTCGTAGTAAATTAGAGTATCCATCGTATTCGAGAGTTTTGAGGTACTCCCTTAGTCCTCTTCTCAAGATTCGTGGTGGCGTCCCTTTCTTCGAGATGTACGATAATAGGTTTACTATGGGATCGGCTAGCGTTCCATTGGACTGCTTCACTACGGACTTGTGATATCTTGAGAGTTGGATTTCTGCCTCGCTTTCTGAATAAGTGAGAATACGCCATTGATATGACCATATCGACTTTCCTAATTGGGCTTCATGTTGATCAAGAAGGACGTGAACAGAATCAACGTTTCCGCGCATGAAATTCTGTTCTACGGCATCCCTGATTCTCTCGTGTATCCCAATTAGCTCTATTCTTGAGGCACAGATTGTAGCAAACCAGTATATTCCTTTTGCTAAAGTGGATCTCACATCTATTCTCCTGTCCTTTCCGAAGTCGCCCCAAGCTTCTAATCGCACATTTGGAGAATAGAATTTTCGGACTCTGGCATCGCTTTTTTGAAGCGATTGTTGAAACTCTTCAAAGTCCGCGAGCGTGGCCTTTTTCACGAACGAAACCAACTCCTTTATGACGTTCGAGTCTAGTTTTAAGAGTTTCTTAATTTTGTGTGAGTTAGGCATAGATTCCTGCTAGAGTAATGTGGTGAGGAACTGACCGTGATTGGCTCACCCCTTGGGTGTTAACCAACATCGGTGCAGTCGAATGGCTTTGTAGAGTGCGTAAATGACTTTGTCCACAGAATCTGCCAAGTCCTTACTTCTTCTGAGTCTCCTGAGTAGAGTAACAGTTTGATGAACCCGTCTATGCGGCGGTGTGCCAGCGCGCTAGGTTGCTGGGATGTCTGCCGATCCAGATTCACTAGTGAAGAAGTGTTAAGCGTCCTTGACGTAGTAAATCAGAATCACAAGCATCCCACAAATGGCGACTTGAGGGCGAGAAGAAGCGTAACGCACTGACGATCAGCGTGTATTTTCTCGGGAGGGTGATTCTGTAAAATTTGTTTTCCTCTCCTTGGGCTATAAGTCACTCATAAGTGAGTTGGTTGTTGGGTTAGTAACCGTGTGCTGTCCCACATTTTATGCCGCAAATCCCGGTAAATATGCCTGATCGGGGCGCCCTAACATTCTAAAACTGCCACCTGCTGTCCCATATTTCTTCACGAGTTCGCCCAGCGAAAATTTGTCCCACAGCATGCCTCGCACCAGGGTAAGCAAGCGACTGAAGCTATGATTCCAGTCGCCCACATGCCCGAGGTAGCGCAGTAGCACGTAGACGAGCAGGGCCATCCACACTTGCCAGCCGACGGCGTTGGCATTGTTGCCAAGAAAATCGCACAACTTCAGATTCTGTTTGATCTGCTTAAAGAACACTTCAATTTCCCAGCGACTCTGGTAAAGATCACACACACTGCTGGCTGCCCACTCGGTGTTGTTGGTGATGAAGGTCATCTCTTGTTCCTTGCCATCGATCTCAACCAGTGCAGTCACTCGGCGGTAGGTCTGCGCATAGGCGGCTTTGGATTTCTTTGCCGTTAGCATGACCAGATCGTCTCGCAGGATGTTGCCTTCGCGTTTCTTGATCAGGCGCTTGACCACCCGACATGCCATATTGTCTTTGGCTCGGGTCACCCAGAAGACGCCGCGCTCTGCGAGGTGGAAGAGGTGCTTGAAGTCGACGTAGGCTTTGTCAAATACCACGATTTCGCCTTCCTGAATGCCTGCGCAGAGTTCTTTGGCGCGGAAGTTGTCGTTGTGGTTGGCAGCTTCGACGATGGCGAAGCCGGGCAGAAAGCTGCCTACATTGAGCCGCAGGTGAAGCTTGGCTGCGGCTTTGCGCCGACGGTGCTTTGCCCATGTCATGCAGTTGGCTACCAGCTTGATGGTGGACGAGTCCACTGCATGGATGAGGCGTTTGAAACGGCGCGGAATTCCGCGCTTGCGTTTCTTTGGCCCGCGACGCCCGAACGATGCCGTCTGCCCTTCGAGGTGTAAGAGCGTTTCCCAGAACAGTTCCTCGGCCATAGCACTGCTGCGCACCTTGTTGGCATGGGAGAGTCCATTGCGACTGGGCGTGAGGGCGCCTCGAATGGTGGCAAGGAGGCCGCCGTGATTACGCAGGTTATCGCAAACATCATTGAGCGATATCGCACCGCTGATTTGTGCGAAGAGCATGCTGACGACATGGCTCCAGGGCGAGAAGCTGCGGGATTTTTTGTTTACACCGTGCTTGCGTGCGAGTTTTCCCGTCAGATGCGAGGGAATAAGATCGCACACTTGGCGAAGAACACTCAGTTTTGATTTTGGCTGTGACTGTCGTGGCTTTCTTTGCTTTTTCTTTTGCATAGCCTCTGCCGAGTGGCAGTGGAAAGCCGCGCAGTCCAGCTTTTTTACGAAATCTTATCGCACTTGCCCCTCACTTCTAACTCAATCTGTGGGATGCCTGTGAATCAGAATTACTGATGATTCTTGAGGACTACAAGTACAGTGGCCTTACACAGATGTCGTTTGCCAAGAGCCGGGGGAGTGTGCCTCTGGGAGACCCGCGAACGTCTCGTAGAAGAACCCGCGCGACTTTACGTGCACGTGGCGTGCTCAAGCGAGCCAAGTACGTCTATCCTGCGCAGGCAGGAAAAGATAAAGAATGCACGATCATCTAGATAATCTTGAGACCCGGAGTCAGTACTGCGCCCGAACCAGCGGAGCAGGGCAATCCCATCGACCGGTGCAAAGCCGACGTCAGCGTGCTCGCTCATCTCAACGTGGCAAAATATTGCTACCACCAAACCCTTATTCGATGGCAGGAACGCTATTGGCGGCTGAGCCGTGTATGGCTAGCGCGCTCCACCCTGTGCGGTTGGATGAGCGAGTGCGTACTCTCCCTTGAACCCATTTACCTGCGCATGAAAGAACGCATCATCCAATGCGGTTAGGTTGGCCTGGATGACACCTCAGTAAAGATGCTCGACCCATGTGGGGCCGTTAGAGGGACAATGCAAGGACGGTGCATTATTTGTAGAGTTTCTCCAACGTCCGGGTAGGTCATCTTTTCTGTCATGTATTCGTCCACGAAGGTCTACGGCCAGTCCGTGTTGGCGAAACACCGCTTCCAATCACACAGGAATGCGATGTCTGGCCTTTAGTCATCGCGGTCGAGTTTGCGCTTGCGTTTTCACACGATTCGTGCGTGAGTCGTGTATGGCGACAAGAACAATTACCCTTGAGTTGGACGCGTATGAGAAGCTCAAAGCGGCCAAGCGTGGTCGCGAATCGTTCTCATCGGTCGTTCGCCGTTGCATTCTCCCAGATGGCCCAAAGACCGGAGCGGCCCTGCTCGAATACCTGCGGGCTCGGACTACGTTTCTAACGGAGGAAGAGCTCGATGCTATTGAAGAGATTGATCGAAACGATGCTGCGCCGGTCAGCCCGTGGGAGGAGGAAGCGTGATCTTCGATACCAATGTGTTGATCAGGCTTGAGCGGGAAACGCGACGTGGGTTGGAAGGACCAGCGAGCGCGTTCTTGCTCGGCCTACCAGCAACGCGGATGTGCATCACTCCCACTATTGCTGGGGAGTTCTGTTCTGGGATTTCGATGTCTGACAGGTCTGTGTGGGAAAGTTTTTGCGCGGCGTATGAACTGCTTCCTATCACTGGCGACACATCGTGGATCTACGGCGACATCTATCGACATCTCGCCAAAAGGGGCGAGCTGATTGGAACAAACGATCTTTGGATCGCCGCCACCTGTCTGACTCACCAGCTACCGATTGCCACCGGAAACGTTGATGAGTTTAATCGGGTTCCGGATTTGGAAGTTGTGGCTGTTTAAGGTCTGAACCACACAGGAACTATAGTGAGAATGTTCATTCTCTTCCAGTGGCGCGGTTAAGGCCAATAGGATCATTTTACAAGAGCGCGAAGTGGATTCACAGCTAGTGGTCGATCAAGACTAAATTGGTGATCAATTGATCGCCTATCTTGGTCAATGGCCTCGGAGAGACCGTAGCAAGTAGCCGTGGGCGTGAGCCCATGGCGGTTAGATTAACAACGAAGTGAAAACCGCAAAGTGGCGACAGCAAATTCAGTGACTGCCTTGCGAGTCATGAGAATCGCTGTCGCCGTTTCACGGATGGGATTCTTGGCAAATTACCCATGGGCTGACGCCCATTGCTATAGGCTATTGCCGCATCGCGGCTGGGAATACCGCACATTGGATTTGGCCAACCACTAGTCTTGTCGGTGCCTCTTATCATATAGAATGCGTGACTGTCAGTTAGCCTCGGCTGAACACTAGCCCCGCGGGGAATTATCTACCGGATTGAAATTGACGCCAGCGGTGATCGACATCTGTCCGATCCGGAGAATCCAAGTGGGATACTTGAACAGGAAATGATTGCCTGTTGCGCTGGCCCGGACGGTGATTTCGCGACGTGGGATGACAATATCAAGACGTGGTAGCCCGTCACCGATAATATAAAAAACAGGAGCGATTCTCCATTTGAACGTGGTAGGATTGAGGAATGAACGTGATCTATTCCAAAACTATCCTTACTGCGGGCCTGCTTAGCTTGGCGATTTCATCGAACCTCGTCGCGAAAGACTGGCCTACGTGGAGAGGGGCGTTACATCAAGGGAGCCAGGCAGGCGGTGAGTATCCCACCGAGTGGACGGCGGACAGTGTTCTCTGGAAGGTGGAACTTCCTGGAAAAGGTGCGTCTTGCCCTGTGGTCTGGGATGACCGCATATTCGTTACTGCTCCGGATTCGGGGTCCGATGCGGTAGTAGCATTTGACCGGAAGGGAAAGCAGCTGTGGAAGCGTGCACTCGGCGATGCACGCAAGCCGAAGCACAAGCAGCTGGGCACCAGTAGCAACGCCTCTCCTGTAACTGACGGCAAGGGAATCTATGTCTACTTCAAAAGCGGCAACTTCGCAGCGCTTGAGATGGACGGGACGGTTCGCTGGAAGCGTAACCTTGCAGAGGAATTCGGCCCGCAGAAGCTCTACTGGGATCAAGGCAGTTCACCCGTAATCGTTGGGGATCTCGTCATCCTTCCTCGCCTGCATGGGGGAGACTCGTGGGTCGCCGGGTTCGAAACAACTACCGGGAAGATCCGGTGGAAGACGGAACGCAATTTCGAGGTGCCTGCCGAGAACGACAACGGATACACGACACCCATTCCGATCCGCCATGGTGACCGCGACGCTGTGCTCGTCTGGTGTTCCGATCACGTGACAACTTACGCGGCAGACGACGGCGAATTGCTCTGGTCCTGCGGCGGTTTTAACCCGAAGGAAAACAAACTTTGGCCGCCCATTGCTACGCCAGTGGTTTCCGGTGATGTCGCCATTATCCCAGTTGGCCGCGATGATCGCAAACAGGCGCAGACCCACGCTGTGCGGCTAGGAGGGAAGGGCGACGTCACGGAAAGCCATCGAATCTGGGAGCGCGACGACTTTGGGGTATTTGTCGCCAGCCCAATCGCTTACGAAGGTCGAGTCTATCTCCTCCGCCACAAGGGCGCCGTGGTCTGCCTCGATCCCAAGACGGGTGAGCCACATTGGGAAGCAGCCTTTCCTCGCTCTTCCGCTGCCTACTACGCGTCCCCAGTGATCGCAGGCGGCGTTCTTTACGCGGCGCGTGAAGACGGCGTTGTTTTTACCGCGCGCATCGGAGAAAAATTTGAGCAGCTGAGTGAGAACGCTATGGGAGAACAAATCCTTGCAGCGCCCGTTCCGTTCGACGGCCACTTGCTTATCCGCGGTGCAGATCATCTCTTCTGCGTGAAGTGAGGAAGATCGAGCGTCGGTCGCGGGACTGGTTAGCGCCTCCGAAGAGGACGTGTTGATCATGGCCGTCATCGGGAACAGCAGTGATCGTCTCCAGCAGATCGCCCGTGTCGGCATTCCAGTAGCGGAGGATACCCGTGTGATCCGTAACTCGCGATCGGTGTTTGCTAGTCGTTCGCGGAAGCGCTGGAGTAAGATTTCCCGGGGCATCGTCAGTTCGTGGGATTCTTCCCGGATTCGCAATAGAGTCTAGAGGAGCGCCATCTTATCTTATTCTCAATCGCAGAAAATGGCTCAGTTTTGTATGGCGAGGAGTGAAGCGAAGACTGTCTTATGTCGCTACTTTGAAGACTCGACTACGGTGAAGCACCTGATCCGCTGTTCGAATCACTGCAACCTGTGGGTCGAAATCCAGGCAATTGATAACCATTCTTTCAACTCGAGTTTTGTTTGCTACGATGATTCCCATGAAACCATTTGTGATTCTCTGCAGCATATTGCTGCTGCTCGGTGTTCCTCTGACTGCTGCCCCTTACCTAGATCTCGGGCCCATGCTGGGACACGTGGGGGAGGAGAGCGTCAGCGTTTGGATCAAGGCATCAGGTGCGGGCGATCCATCGTTGGTCATTGGGCAAGCGGATGATCTTTCAGATGGTGAGCGCCATATCGGCCCAGCACTGGAGCCGGACAAGAACTTTATGGAGTCGATCACCATCGGTGGGCTCTCAGCGGGCACTGAGTATCGCTATGCGATCGCTCTCGATGGAAAGATCGTTACGCCTCGTCCTTTCCCATCTTTCACTACTGCTCCAAAAGAGGGAACCGCAGGCCATCTGCGCGTGGCCTTCAGTTCCTGCCTGGGTAAGGATGGCTCGGCTCCAGCTGCTGCCTGGGCGCAAATGGATGCTCATGCCGATGCAGATCTTGTCTTGCTTCTTGGTGACAACCATTATGCCGATACCACCGCACGGGATGGCCAGGTGCCAGCATACTTCGCACATCGTTCTCAGCCCGGGTTCAAAGCCATCAGCTCGCGCGTGCCTGTCTACAGTATCTGGGATGATCACGATTATGGGCCGAATGATAGTGATTCTACTGCCGAAGGAAAAGAAATAGCGCTCGGAACGTTCAAACAGTTCTGGCCGAATCCAGCCTATGGCGAGACAGACAAATCCGGTGAGATTGAGAACCCGGGCATCTATTACAAATTCACACGCGGTGAGGTGGAGTTTTTTATGCTCGATGTGCGCTACCATCGTTCACCTGACAGGATGGTTGATGATGGCACTAAGACAATGTTAGGTGCCCGGCAGCTCTCGTGGTTGCAGGAGAACCTCAAGGCTTCAAAAGCCAAGGTAAAGATCATCGCGAGCGGCAGCGAGTGGCAACGCAATAGCCATGCCGACTCCTGGGCAAGCTATCCTCGCGAGCGCGATGCCTTTTTTGACTTCCTGAAGAAGGAGAAGGTGACTGGCATTCTCCTGATCTCTGGTGATCGTCACTTCACTGGCGGCTATCAGATTGGGGGCGACTTTATCGAGGTGACGGCGGGTCCGCTGGGAGCAAAGAATTTTCCGACAAAGAATCTTCCCGAGATGTTCTTCAATCAGGGTGAAGGAAAGCTCTATGCTGTCTTCGATATCGATACCACGGGTGAGGTGCCGAGGGTCAGTGTGGAAGTCCACCGGGCGGGGGATGGCATCGTTCACAGTCAGGAACTTCCCTGGCCGGCCATTCTCGGACAGCAAAAGCTTGAGCCCCTTCCAGTTGAGTCGATACCAGAAAAAGAAGCATTTCAGCTTCCGTTCGAGAACCTTGGAGATTCTCGGTAAGGAAGCCATTCTCCCGAGCGAGGGCAGAGCAACCTTCTCAACTCAAGTTTACTTCATCTGATTGAGACGAGCCTGCAGGATGTCTTTGCTCGATGCGTCGCCTACTTTGGCTTTGGAATCATCTATCCACTTTTGCTCGAGCACGTTTTTGCTTGGACGGTCGACTTCGTAGTAGAGGCCGAACTTTCCTGGATAGCATTCTTCGGTAAGGCTCATCGCGGAGGAGAAGTCTGTGACATCGTGACGGGCTTCGTCCTCTGGGGAGTCGTCCCATTTGCGTTCTTCGATGGTTTGAAACTCGCCGCCTTTTCGCGGATTACCGCTATCGAAAGCACCTGGATAGAAAATGACGCACTCGGACAGGACTTCGACCACGGAGAATCCGGGGTGCTTGATCGCACGTTCAAACATTTCCATCATGTGTTTCACCTGCGCAGCGTGAGTGCGGGCAACGAAACTGGCGCCACTTGACACCAGCTTACGCATAGGATTCACGGGCTGATCGATTGCTCCGGTCGGGTCGGTTTTTGACTTGTAGCCGACAGGGGAAGTTGGAGAGGTCTGCTTCTTCGTCAATCCATAGACCGAATTGTCCATGATGACGTAGGTCAGGTTCACGTTTTTGCGGGCACAGTGCTCGAGATGGTTGCCTCCGATCGAGAAGCCGTCTCCATCACCACCAAAAGCGAACACGTGAACATCTGGACGAGACAGACTGATACCCGTAGCCAGAGGCAGAGCGCGGCCATGGATGTAGTGCAAGCCGTGGCTGTTCACGAAATAGGGGAATCGAGACGAACATCCGATCCCAGCGATCGTGACGATCTTCTCGTGAGGAATCTGGAGCTTTTCCAGAATCTTGTAAAAGGCCGCCAGAACAGCAAAGTCACCACAACCTGGACACCACGTCGGGTGGTCGGCGGTGAGCATTTTCTTGGTAACTTTCTCTGCTGGAGCTGCTGCTGCGGTAGACATGGCTTGCTTGCTGGGATTTAGAATCTCAATTGACCGAGATGAGTCAGGTAGTAGTGGAAGGTTCTTTAAGCGTTGTTTCTTAGCTTTTCAACACCGGCAACGATCTCGCGGATCTTAAAGCCAAGTCCGTCCGTTTTGGTAATGCTCTGGATCTTTGGATCGGTAAAACGAGCTCGCAGGAGCGTCGCCAACTGACCGTAACCGTAGAGTCCAGCATCGTTGAGCTCGAATACGGCTACACGTTCGAACTTGGCAAACGATTCCTCCATGCCGTTTGGCAGCGGATTTAAATGACGGATTTGAATAGCGCCGACTTTCTCGCCATTAGCCCGCATGCGATCGACAGCTTCGCGAATGGGTCCATATGTCGATCCCCACCCGACAAGCAGCGTGTCTCCCTCTGCATCACCATAGACTTCAGGCGTTGCGATTTCCTTGCCAAGATCCACAAGCTTGTTACGACGACGATTGGTCATCTTCTGGTGGAGCTCTGGATTGGCTGTTGGGTGTCCCCACTCATCGTGTTCCAGTCCGGTGACCACAGGATACTTGCCTCCTTCGAGTCGAGTTCCCGGAGGAGCATGCTGAGTCATACCATCCAATGGGTAGGGCCTGAAAGATTCGTCGCGCGTCTCGGTCTTGAGTTCAGGCTCGATCATGTATTTGTCGAGATCGGGTTCCTGGAAAGCCTCAATCCGGCTTGAGATTGCCTGATCGCTGAGAATGATTACAGGCACGCTATACTTCCGCGCGATACGCGCTGCTTCTATTGCTATGTAGAAGCAATCTTCTACATCCTGTGGCGCCAGAACGACCCGTGGAGCGTCGCCGTGACTGCCGTAGATCGCCTGCATGAGATCGCTTTGCTCGACGCTGGTGGGAAGGCCCGTGCTAGGACCTCCACGCTGGACATTGATCACGATCAACGGAAGCTCTGCCATCACTGCATAACTGAGGGCTTCCATCTTCAGAGAAAGACCGGGGCCAGAACTACCTGTAATCGCAAGATGTCCTGAGTAAGCCATTCCGATGGCAATCGATACCGCAGCCAGCTCATCTTCAGCTTGCACGAAGAGACCACCATACTTGGGCAGTTCCGAGCGCAAGGATTCCATGATCGGTGACCAGGGAGTGATAGGATAGCCAGCACCGTAGCGGACACCAGCCGCCAGGAGGCCGCAAGTCATCATCTGGTTTCCATCAGTAGCAATACGATGATCACCTTCGATCGTTCCAGGGGCAATGCCATAGTGGCGACCTAAGGAATCGCTGACAGGGTAGGAGTATCCAGCATCAAAGGCGAGCATTGCATTACGCAGCACGCTCTCATCTTTCTTTCCGAACTGCCGGTCGATGATGGCGACCAGTTTCTCCCGGCTCAGGTCAAAAATACTGGTCAGTAGACCGAGCATGAACATGTTCTTACCACGATCGCGTGCAGAGCCACCGATTGCTTCGATTGTGGTCGTGGAAATGGGAATCCCAACGTAAGTGAATCGCTTGTCGGTCAAGTCGGGTTCTACTTCGTCAGTATCATAGATGCAGACACCACCCTCAGCGAGCGAGCTAATGTGGTTGTCGTAGCTGTGCTGGTAAAACGCTACGAGAAAGTCCGCTTCATCACCCGGCGAGAGCACTTCGCCTGAACCGATGTGCACCTGGAAGATGGAAGGGCCACCCGAAATCGTCGAAGGGATGGTCATGTAAGTCATGACTTCCTGAGCGGTGCGACCTGCCAGACGAGCGAGAAAGCCTCCGATTGTCTGAATGCCGTCCTGCGAGTTGCCGGCCAGCCGAATGACAGCGTCCTGAAGTTGATCGGAAGAGGAGCGGGTGCTTGCGTCCGATGGGGACGTTGCGGTAGCTGTGGTCATTCGCTTGGAGTAGTATGAATTGGCCGAGGTTCGGGTAAAATGGGATCAGCCGGAGAAATTGTCCTTTCTCCACTTATTTTCAATACCTTTTTCGTGATTTTCCCTGTTTTTACCAGTGATAAGCGTCAATTGATTTGAACATATCTCTACTGGACAGATTTCGATCGAAAGTTTGCGTGCTTTTAGCCTCATCCCCATTCCACTATCGGCTACTTTACTTCACCTGCTTGCCTAACGCTGATTCAAGGTCAGTGCCGATCGCTTTCTCCAGTGCTCTCACTTCCTGATTGTAGTCGCGTAGCGCTTTGACCACTTCCTGCCGTGCGGCGATCACTCTCTCGAGATCTTCAAAGCGCGCTTCCGGCAGCCTGCCCGCATCCTCTGCGGATGCTTCGATTTCTTCGACCGTCTGTTTCAGCAGTGCTTCCGCTCTGGCAACACTTTCCTGGGTGCTCAGCAGATAAGCCCGGGCTGATCGGATACGGTAAACGGCTCGGTCCACATCGCTTCCAATGTTGGCAATCATCCTTTCTACTTCGCGCCTGCGGGCAGTGACTTCCTGCTGACTGGCGGCGATAGACTTATTTCTAAACAGTGCCCAGATGGGGATGCTCATGCCGAACTGAGCCGAAAATTCGTCCTTCGACCGTTCACCGAACTCAAACGACTGACCATAATCAATATCGAAGAAATTGATCGTGGGTATACGCTTTGATTTTTCCTCAGCCGTTTCACTTTCAGCAATGTCTAATTCGAAACGTAGCTCTCTTAATTCAGGACGCTTGAGCTGGGCCATGGCTTTCAAATAGCCGATGTCCATCCTGCCGAAATCCACATCAAGTTCGACCAGCGAATTTGTGAAGATGATCCGATCAGGATTCCCCAGCCTGGCCAGTTCAGCGAGGACGATTTTTTCCTTGTCGATCTCCCTCTGGTTCTCGTCCAGGCGTGCTTTCAGCTCGAAAATTTCTCCTCTTACTGCAGCAATTTCGTCAGGGCGGACGCGGTCGACAAATTTTTCAAACGATGCATCCTGTCCGATCAATTCCTTGTTCTTTCTTTCCTGCTCGACCAGCGTGAAAAGGAAGTCCTCAGCATGTGCCAGAAGCTGTCGATCGAACGCATCGAGAGCCATCAGGTATTCGATACGCTCGTATCCATCACGAACTTCTCGTATCAACTGGCGTCGGGCGGCGTCGAGTTCCACTTCGGCGATGCCGACTTCCGCAGCTGCTTGTCTGATGCGCTGCTTGCGCTCAAGGAAGTTGGGAATAGGAAAGCGAATGCGTATCCGGAAACCTGAATCAGGGTGTGTGGGATCCCACGGATTAGATTCGAAGCTCGAGGTTGTTTCACGTTCGGTGCTCCGCGTCGATTCGGATCCAGATCGACTCTCAGAAGAGGAAAAGCCTGCTGCGTCGGTGGTGGAACCTGAAACTGAATCTTTCCTTGATTGAAGTGAACGGCTTTCAACTGTTTCCTCAACGCGATCGCCGTCGGTTCCAGGGAAGACTTTCTTGGTGATTCTCTCCCGCGTGACATTTTTCTCGTCCCGAATACTGCGTTCTCGACTCGTCGCTCCCTTCTGGTTGCGTTCGAACGAATCTGTCACATCTCTCCCCTCAGAATCGATGTAGCGCGTTTCAGTAGTCTTGTACGGACGGCGCAGCTCGACATCATTGTCACGGCTTACTGAAAAGCGTAACTCGGGATCTTCCCAATCTTTCTCTGCTTCGCGTCGTTTCTCTGCAATCCCAATTTCGTTCTCGCGGTTTAGAACTTCGTCTGAGTTCTTCAGCGCAAGTTCAATGAGATCCTTGAGTCCAAGGTTTCCAGTTGGAGGAGCGCTGTCTTCAAAGGCTCTTCCATCAGGAGCCCACTGAGTCGCCCCATCGGGAACATCGATCTGGATATCTCCTGAAGGGTCGGCCGTTATCTGCTCAATATCTTCAATCTTGATGCCATCAGCGCGGGGTTCCGATCGCTGGGGAGATTCGGCCTCCTCGGCCTTGCTACCCTTAGGCTTTTTCTTCTTACCGAAGAACTTCGTCCATATGCCTACAGTGCGTTTTCCATCGCCATCCCTCCCGTGCTGAAGAGGGCCTTTCTTTCCCTGAGCGAGCGCGGTATCGCCTGCAACCAGGAGCAGCAGAAGACAAATGGTCGCTGAGCTAGCTCTCAGGATGATCTTATGTAGTGGGCGACTGGTTTCCATTAAGTGAACGGACTGTTCACGTTTAGTAGGAAGTAAGGAAAAGCTCAAGAACGATTGTTGCCAATTGTAACCAGTAAAATATTTACTAAACTTCACTAAGCTTTGGATGAAGTTTTTAAAAGTTTTCCGCTGACTTGCAGCCCTTGCGTCTGAGCGTTCTGCAATCAGCGACTCCATTTCCATCCTCCTACTTGAACAAGTTGAAGAACTTACTCATCAGTGAAAGTTCTCCAGGGGGCTGGAGATGGATGATGATTGGTTGTCCAGGCAGGAAACCAGATCCACTCGGGTATTCGATCAGGATCGTTCTTCCCCTTACTGCCTGGTTCGGCAGAGGGCTTGCGGCATCGCGTACGCTGTCGATACGCGGAGAGAGGCTGAGCACCTTAGATTTAAAAGTGGTGAATCGATCAACCGCTGAAGTGACCCAGACTGTATCCCCAACTTTTACCGATCCGACTTCTTGCTGAGGGAGGAAGCCAAGAATCTGTTCGGCTTCGGCAACAATCTTTACGATCGATTCGCCAGCCTTCACGAACTCACCAGGCTCCTTCACGATGCGATCGATCTTGCCCTTTTTCCGGGCCTTTAGGATCGTCCGCTCCCGTTTGAGCTCCATCATTGCCAGCTGTTTCTGATCCTCTGCATCCATTAGAATCTCGGTCTCTTTCCCCTCCCGAATTTCGGCAAGGATTTTTTCGCGTTCAGCGACTAGAGATTCGAGATGCTTCTTTCGAGCGAGGAGAGAGTCTCGCTCTAGGTTGAGCATGGTGACATTGAACTCAATCTCTGCCTTCCTTGCCCGCGCCGCTGGTGGAGCAGTCCTTAGTGCCTCAAGTTGTGCTGCGGCACCTTTGAGCCTTACGTCTAGTTGGTTAATGTCCAAGTCAACGTCCAATTGGTCTTCTCTCAGTTTGCCTACTCGCTCATGGGCTTTTTCGGCGCTGTCCCTGCCGCTCTCTCTTCGCCTCTCCTTGAACCTTCCAATTTCAAGATCGACCATCGTCGGATCCATGTAGGCGATGACATCGCCTTCCTCGACGATTTTGCCTGTTTCGATGCCGTCCTCGAGCCTGAGGAAAGTGCCGTCTTCAGTGGGGGCGATAGACTCCTGGTAGACGTCGACTACACCATTCATTCGGGTGAAGACGTTGCCCTTGGTGTATCCGTAAATGGCGATGCATAGAACGACCAGCCATATCAGAAGGGGCCAGTGGTCTGCAATCTGGCGGAATCTGTGGTTGCGACGGCCTTTGGTGAGTTTGGGGGCGCTGGGATGTATTTCGCTCATGGAGTTTCAGCTCGGTGGTTGTCGAATCTTGGCATACGACTAGATTTCAACAGTTGTGCGCTGCATGATCAGGCTGACTTCCTCGATGTCTTGAATGCGAGCTACGGCATCGACAAGATCAGCTTTATAGGATGGGTCGATCAGGCGTATCTGGTAGGAAAATTCGTTCACTTCTCCCTGGATGGCTTCACGCATTGCCAGCAGGTCGGCAGAAGTACAGTATTGTCGGAAGATCTCATCCAGCATGTCGGCACCCTGGTGATCCTTAGGTAACATAAAGCGCAAGAGTCCTTCAAATTCGCGGCGGGAAGCAAATGGCGACCAGGCGAGGAAGATAGCGGTCGCGCCGAAGAAGAGTGTTCCCAGAATAGCGATACTGAACACTTGAGCTCCTGAAGAGATGCCAATGGCAAGTGACGCGAACAGGAAAATGATGTCTCTGGGGTCGCGGATAGGGGTTCTAAAGCGAACGAATGCCATGGCACCCAGAATTCCCAAACCACGGGCCATATTATTACCAATCGCCATGATCATGATCGTGATAACGATCGTCGCAAGCACCATGGTATGGAGAAAGGAGCGACCGTAAGAAAACCCCTGGTGCGTCCAGCGGTAAATGTTCGCGAGTACCAAGCCTAGGACGAAGCTCACACAGAGTGAAACAAACACCTCCATGGTTGTCAGCATGCGGCTGGCACCAAGCGCGTCAAAAAGGGGATCAATCATGTTTGGTCAGGTCAAAAATCAAGTTCTGGGGATAAAAAGAAAAAAAGGAAGGGGAGGGGGAAAGGGAGAAAAAAGAGGGGAGGGGGGGAGAGAAGGAGGGAAAAAAAGGGGGGAGGGGGGAAAAAAGGAGGAGAAAAGAGGGAAAGAAGAAAAAGGGGGGGGGGGGGGGGGGGCACCGGAGAAGAGAGAGGGTAATGAAGACACCGCTCAGGGAGAGAAGGGTGGACGTGCTGCTGGTTAATTTTTCCGCTGTTTTATCTTTTATCCACCCGATTTTCCGTTTCATAACAGAGTTTCCGAACTTGATTTTTGACCTGACCAAACATGATTGATCCCCTTTTTTGACGAAACTCTGTTATGAAACGGAAAATCGGGTGGATAAAAGATAAAACAGCGGAAAAATTAACCAGTCAGCGTCACATTCTCTCCCTGAGCGGTGTATTCATTTCCTCGATAGAGAGTTTCGAGACGGTAGGCGGTGCCATATTTGCAGAATCCGGTGGTTTGCAAATTGAACCTTTCAACGAGATCGAGCATCCAGCGAGGTGAGTCTCTCATGGCTTTTAACTCAAAGATATAGCCAGCGAATGGGCGACGTAATCCTGTCTGAGTGTCCATGGAGGACCAGTGTTTCCAGTCTGCTAATCTCTCATCTGGTAACTCCCAGCTGCGGGTGGGGCGATAGGAGACTCGCCGATCGAAAGTGATGCGGGCGTAATCGTCGTTAGCACCAAAGTAGGATTCTCTAATATAGCGGATGAGCATTCTTGGCCGAGCCCCGATCTGCCGGGTGATGCGCGAAAAGTCCATCAGGTTTACATTGTCTTTCGGAGTCTTGAGCACTGGCATCTGTTCCGGATGAAGGAGCATTCCGGATTTGTATTCGCCGCGCTTCATCTTCGAGCGACTCTTAATGATAACACCGCCTACTTTCCGTTTCAGTTCGACGAACACGGGGAGATTCGGGTTCGCATCGGTTCCATAGGTGCGAATTCGCAGTTTGAATCGGGCAAATGCCTTGCGCTCTTTGGCGAGTGCAAGATCCATCGTCGGCGTGTCAAGCTGCAGCGTTGTGACAATATATTCAGGAATATCGCCCTTTCCATTGGGGTCAGGAATGCAAAATGGCTCTAAATATTTCCTGATCTGCGGAACAAGCCGCGGGTGAATAATGTACTTTTGCTCAAACCTCTCAATGATTTGATCCTTTGCTGCCTTACGACTGGGGCCGGCTCCGACTTCAAGACGCGGCAATTGCTGCTTCGCAATCTTGCGGGGAGCGGGTTTGTTTGGATCTAAGTTGTCGTCGTCACTCATGGCTGGCATTGAGATTTCCCATCGCAGACATGGTATGCAATGGATTATGGGACAAATGGAACTCTCCGGGTGGTTTCGCTCCGATTAAATGCATCCCTAACGTTGTTTCCTATGCGAGCACACGCACATTTTCCATAGAAAACTTGAAGCGATCGAAAAAATCATTTTTCCCGGACTGAGGTTGAAACATCGGAGATGAACGCAATCTGAATTCAGCACCAGTCTGTTTCCTTTACGAATTGATTATTCGGGACGCTTGTGCGGAGAGGTTTGACCGCTTTATTTATGAAAATGATGAATTGTGTCAGAAAACGCCTCCCCGTGATGCTCCTGATTTTGTTCGCTTCTGGATTCACGTCCGGAGCGGAGTTGGAGGAGCAGGGGCACTGGGCGTTTTTGCCAATACTCAAACCAGCTGTTCCTGATGGAGTAGACGGAGCGGCAGCGCCCATCGATGCCTTTGTCCGAGCAGAGCAAGAGCGGCGCGGGATTGCCGCCGCTACAGCCGCAAAGCCGCAGGAACTGCTGCGCCGTTTGTCGTTCGATCTGAACGGCGTCCCCAGTTCCTACGCTGAGGTGCAGGAGCTCGAAGCCTTAGCGGGCGATCCGGAACGCTACAAGAGATCCCTTGAGATGAAGGTTGATCGAATGCTCTCGCTGTCCAGCTTTGGGGAGAAGTGGGCGCGGCACTGGCTTGATGTTGCCCGTTATGCGGACACCAAGGGGTATGTATTTCAGGAAGAGCGCCGCTATCCCTTTGCTTACGGTTACCGCGACTGGGTGATCAGGGCATTTAACGAAGATATGCCCTACGACGCGTTCGTCACGGCGCAACTGGCAGCGGACACGATGCCTGGGGGAAAAGCTGCCGATTTGGCGGCAATGGGTTTTGTCACTCTGGGCCGTCGTTTTCTAAACCGTGAACCCGACATCATTGACGATCGGATTGACGTAGTGACGCGGGGAATGCTGGGGCTCACCGTGGCATGTTCACGTTGTCACGATCACAAGTTTGATCCTATTCCGATTGAAGATTATTACTCGCTATATGGAGTTTTCCAGAGTTCAGCAGAACCCGGAGAGCTTCCCTTGGTTGGGGAACCCGATGACGAGGAAGCTTATCAACGATTTAAAGTTCGACTGGCCGAGCTGCAGGAAGCGGTAGAGAAATTCAAAGAGGAACGTCATGCGGAATTGCTGACGAAGGAGTCCGTGGAAACTTACTTGAAGACGACTTGGGAATCGAGGAATCTCGAGGGGCGTGAACTTGCTCGCTTTGCCCAAGACCGTAAGTTGTATCCAGCAGCTCTCAAGCGTTGGCAGGATGTGATGATCAAGGGAGCTGAGAGCCGGTCCGATGCCAAGCTTTGGATGGCACTCTGCGCTCTGCCAGATGATGCTGACGAAACTGCTATCACTGCTGCCATTCTACCGTTTTCTGCTGATGAAGTGGTTGCAAAATTCGTCGAACGGCATCCGATCACTCAGCGTGATCAAGTTCACGGGTCTTTCGCTGAATGGTTGGTTTTTAACGAGTTGAAGTCAGATGATGCAGGGATTGCTGGGGTGTCTCCTGACTCTCTTGTGCGGGACTACTCGGTGAAAGATCGCAATGAAGTGCGACGCTTACAACGGGCAGTCGACAAGTTTCGCGCCACTGACGAAGGTGCTCCGACAAGGGCGATGGCGCTGGAGGATCGAAAAGAGCCCGTTGAGCCGGTCGTATTCAAACGGGGCAATCCTGCGGACCGTGGAGCCAGGGTGAAGAGGCAGTTTCTATCGGTTCTTTCGGCCAAGGAAAGGAAACCGTTTTCGATGGGCAGCGGCAGACTGGAACTGGCTCAGGCAATCGCTGACCCTAACAATCCGCTCACAGCCCGGGTTATGGCGAACCGAATCTGGATGCATCTAATGGGATCGCCACTGGTGGATTCACCCAGTGACTTTGGCATTCGCACATTGCCTCCCCGCATTCCTGGTCTGCTTGACTATCTGGCGGCGGAGTTCGTTGAGAGTGGCTGGTCGATGAAGCACTTGATCCGGCTGATCGTTTTGTCTGACACCTATCAGCAATCGACGCTTGGCACGCCGGAACTGAACGAACTGGATCCAGACAATCGCCTCTATGCACGAGCAAGCCGCAAGCGTCTGCCCTTTGAAAGTCTGCGGGATTCCATGCTTACCGTCAGTGGAGTGTTGGATCCGAAAATGTATGGACGTGCAGTCGATATGGAATCCAGAGATTCCGCCAACCGTAAAACCATCTATGGGTTCGTCGATCGTCAAAACCTTCCGGGAATGTTCCGGACGTTTGACTTTGCAGGGCCAGACGCTCATTGCCCGCAGCGGCATGAGACCACGGTACCTCAGCAGGCGCTCTACCTAATGAACAATCGGTTCACGCAGGATGCTGCCTCGAGTCTTGCGGCTCGAGTTCAGAAAATGAGCCAGAATGATGATACCACGCGAATTAAAGAGATGTATCGTTTGGCCTTGATGCGGGATCCTTTGCCAGATGAACTCAAACTGGGCGAGAGCTTCATCGCTGCTGCTATGAAGGACGGGCTGGAGGAACGTGGCGCTTGGAGAGCCTATGCACAGGCAATACTGGCATCGAACGAGTTCGCTTTCTGCGATTGAGAATAGCTGCAAATTTCAATTTTCGTTAAAACTTAGATTGACCAAACGGTGTTTCTGTAGTCATCCTGAGATTTATGGCAGAAGCATACTATTCGCTCGAATTTGAAATTGAGACATCCGATTCTCTGATTCGGGGAATGAAGACCAGGATCGTACCTTCACTGGCAGCGGCGGCTACGCTCGCAGTCTCTGAAAGCCAGTCTCAAGCGGCGGTGATTGCTGGTGGTGCAGGAGATACCATGGCGACCGCGACGACAATCACTATGGCCGAGTTCAGTGCTGGCGTGACTTGCTCTGGCGACACAACCGGAGCGAGCAATGCTTTCTCTAGTCCAGGCGGTGTTAGTAGCCTACCCTTTAGTTACGACGGCCCTGATCACTGGTTCACCTTCACCTTTCCTGCGGCTGTCAACTTAAGCGCTACTTTGGATTTGTCAGGGTCTTCTGGTGATCTGGCATTTTTCTTGTTGTCGTCTGGTGGAACGAATGCCGATGTGATTGGTAACTCCCAGGACGCGATCGGTGCAGGGGCTGGTCCTGAAGTGTTCAGCAACCCCACACCTAATCCACTATCCTTGGCCGCTGGAACCTATTTTTTTGTGATCGATTCTTACTACGCCGCTGGCGCGGAAAGCGCGGGTACTTACGAGCTCACGTTTGCCCCAATCGCCAACGTTCCTGAACCCACCACTGGAACGTTCCTCTCACTGGCGCTTGGAAGCCTGTGTTTCTGGCGTAGAAGGAAGCGGACGGCATAAGAAGCTTTAATCTCGGGCAGTCTTAGTTCGCTTCCGACCGTTCACGCCGACCAAACATGGAACTGCGTGAACACTCGGTAAGAATTCCGCAATCCGAACGGAAGCTCGCACAGAGGCTCAAAGAACTGACTGACGCTGCGAACGCGTCCCTGCAAAGCTGTCTTCCTGAGCGGGCCGCATTGGAACTGGAAGAGGCATTGAGCTTGTGCCCATTATCCTTTCCCGGTCGGGCCCCGATCCTGCATAATTATATCTTCGCCCAGTCTCGCGCAATCATGAGTGCGATGGATGGAGAGCGCGGAGAGGAGGTGCAGCAAAAGAGGTTGAGCGCGATACTGGACGTAGATGCAGATCAGTTTTCAGGAGAGTCGCGGGATTTTCACAGTCGCCTGGCATCTGTCATTCATGACTTGGGGCTCTATCTATTCCAGCGTCGCCACGTTTCTGAGTCACTGGTCTGCTACCGAAAAGCTCTGTGCCTCTACAAGAATCCTGCATTTTACGTCAATCTGGCGAACAGTCTAACATCTCTCCGTGTTCCAGGAAAGCTCTCCGATTATTCTGATTCGCTCGTCGGTGGGAACCTTGGAAAGCACATTTTCATCGCCTGTCTGCCGAAGAGTGGATCGAGCTATTTCAAGAATCTCTTGTGCCAACTGACAGGCTTCGAAGATGTCGTATTCTTTGGAGCCGCTGGTCAGTTCGAGCAGGAAATCTATCCACCAGCAGCACTTGAGCATGCAACGAAGAACACGGTAACGCAGCAACATGCCCGAGCCACTGAAGCAAACCTGCAGCTTCTTCAAGCATTTGGAATTCGTCCAGTCATTCTCGTTCGCAACGTCTTCGACTGTGTCATCAGTCTCGTCGATTTCTATGCAAAGGGTGCCGCTCGCCCCACGGTCTTCTATGCCGATTTTGAATCGATGTCACGGTGCCAGCAAATCGACCTGGTGATTGATCACCTGGTACCCTGGTATTTCGAATTCGTCGCCTCCTGGGTCAATGTACAAGCCGAGGCGCGGCTTGAGATTCTCTGGGTGACTTACGAAGACCTCGTGAGTCATCGAGATCGCGAGCTACTTCGAGTTACCGATTTTCAAGGCATTCAATGTGATCAATCTGAGTTAACCGAAAGACTTCAGCACGTCGGTGCTCAGACCAGGAAGAATCGGTTTAATCGAGGGATAAGCGGAAGGGGAGCGAACGAACTCTCCGAAGTTCAGAAAGAGCGAATCTTTGGGTTTTCTCGGCACTTTCCAGGCATTGATTTCACCCAAATGGGACTCATCTAGAACCTTGGCTGGAGCTGGTTCCGGAGCGATCTTGACTCTGTTAATTGCAGGAATCCGCTGGACACAGTCGATAGTTCGCCTTTGATACGGATTATGGAAACCCCATCTTCTGAGTCACTAAAGCCTGCGCTGGTCATTCTGGCCGCTGGAATGGGCAGCCGTTATGGAGGGCTGAAACAAGTTGATCCGATGGGGCCGGATGGAGAGTCAATTCTCGATTATTCTGTATTCGACGCGGTGCGTGCTGGATTTGGCAAGGTTGTGTTCGTTATTCGCGAAGACATTGAAGAGGCATTTCGCGAGCAGATTGGCAGCAGGTTTCCTGCGGCGTTGCCTGTTGAATATGCTTTTCAAAAGATCGATGATCTGCCGGAGGGATTCGAGGTTCCGGCTGGCCGTGAAAAACCGTGGGGAACAGCCCATGCTGTCAGAGCGGCTCGCCATGTTGTGAAGGAACCATTCGCTGCGATTAACGCGGACGATTTCTATGGTCAGGAAGCTTATGAAGTGCTGGCAAAGTTTCTTCAGCAGCCGGATCTGGCCGCACAGAATTGCCGCAACTGCATGGTTGGTTTCCGATTGAGGAACACTCTATCAGAGCATGGAAGTGTGGCGCGTGGTATCTGCGCTATCGATGATAGTGGAATGTTAGTATCGATCGAAGAGTTGACAGATATATATCAGATCGAGGGTCAGAACGGAGAGAATCGTCCTGTTGGTGCTCCTGTTAGGCATCTGCCCGGTCAGACTCTTGCTTCGATGAATATGTGGGGATTCTCGCCCACTGTTTTTGACGCCATGGAGGAAGACTTTTCTCGGTTCCTTACTGCAAAAGGCAACGAAATGAAATCCGAATACTATATCACGACCTTCATGGACACGATGATTCAGGAAGGCAAGGAAAGGGTGCGCGTGCTTGATACTGACAGCGACTGGTTTGGTGTCACCTATCAGGATGACAAAGCGGTTGTCGTAGAATCGATAGCTAAGCTGGTGTCGCAAGGCGTTTACCCTTCTCCGCTGTGGGGAGGAAGGGGATGAATCTAGTCATTGCTCCAGCAGCAATTAAGGCTAACGGTTAGATACTCGAATGCTTATGAGCGAGATTGCTGTTGAGACCCTGGCAGATGAATTGTCCGAATTGCTCGGAGGTGACCGCGTATCAGTGGATGCGGAGACTCTGGTCGAGCACAGTACGGACAAATGGTTTGCCTCGCACCTGCCTGAGGTTGTGGTGTTTGCGGAATCTACTGAGGATGTAAGCAAGCTATTGCGTTATTGCCATGATCGCGGAATCCAAGTGACGCCCCGCGGCGCAGGGGTAGGTTACGTTGGCGGTTGTGTCCCTATGGGGGGAGGCGTGGCATTATCGCTTGCGCGGATGAATCAGACGGTCGAAATCAATCCGTCCGACGGTATTGCAGTGGTGCAGCCTGGCGTCATCACTGGTGAGTTACAGGCGGCTGTTCGTGCGCAGGGCATGATGTATCCACCCGATCCGGCAAGCCTAAAAGAGTGCTCGATTGGCGGTAACATCGCAACTAATGCGGGTGGGCCACGATGCCTGAAATACGGCGTGACCAGGCATTACGTTCTGGGGCTGGAGGTCGTGCTGGCAGACGGCCGAGTGATGCGCACTGGAGGCCGGTGTCACAAAAACAAAACCGGGTTCGATTTGATCGGAATGTTCGTGGGATCTGAAGGTATGTTGGGAGTGGTTACGGAAGCGACATTGCGGCTGATTCCTCATCCTGAAACCCGTGCCACGATTTCGACCAGTTTTGAAAAATTTACAGAAGCTGCTGCAGCTGTTCAGGCAGTTCTGAGCTCAGGTTTCCATCCTGCTGCCCTTGAAATCGCTGATAAGTTCACATTGGAGGCCGCACGTTCCTTTCTTGGTGAAGGCGTTGTTCCCAACGGAGAAGCGCACCTGATGATAGAGCTGGATGGGCATGCTGAGTCAGTCGCCTCGGAGAGTTCCAAATTGATTGCGCTGCTGGAAGAACGTGGTGCTTTGGCGATCGAGCTGGCGGATACTGAGGAAAGTTGCGAGCATCTGTGGGGATTACGCAGAGAGTTTTCTTACAGTCTGAGAGCGACTGGACTTACGAAGTTAAACGAGGATGTCGTCGTTCCTCGAGGGCGCCTTGTTGATCTAGTGCAGTTCGCCGAAACGCTGCAAAACGAGTGCGGGATGCCCATTGCCTGTTTCGGTCATGCCGGAGATGGCAACATTCACGTCAATATCATGGTGAAAGACATCGAGGATCCCGAGGTGCGCGCCCGCTCTGAAGACTTGCTCGACCGATTGTTCAAGCAAGTGCTAGCCTGGGACGGAGTCATCAGTGGAGAGCATGGAATCGGAATCGCCAAGAAGCGATGGTTTAAAGAGGCCATCGATTCGGCGTCTATGGATGTTCATTTGAGGCTTAAAAATGTCCTGGACCCAGCGGGGATTTTGAATCCTGGCAAGTTTCTCGCCGAAAAATGATGGCTTCCTGAAAGCTCTACGCTTGACCACGAGGTGAGCGAGAGCAGATTCAGCGAATGGTCGAGATTCATATTGATTACGAAGGTCAACTGCATTGCAGGGCTGTGCACGGTCCATCTGGAGCAGAGGTGGCTACAGATGCTCCCGGCGATAATGAGGGCCGCGGTGAGTCGTTTTCGCCCACAGATCTCGTGGCGACTGCTCTGGGAAGTTGCCTGCTTACAATTATTGGCATTGTTGCCCGGCGTAAAGATCTGGAAGTCACAGGGGCGACTGCAAGCGTCGCCAAGATCATGTCTGATGACTTGCCGCGGCGAATTGCCAGATTACCAGTAACGATTTCAATTCCCTTGTCTCCTGATCACCCGGAGCGGCCTG
Organism: Brachionus paranguensis; assembly: GCA_016802215.1. Classification (NCBI taxonomy): domain Eukaryota; kingdom Metazoa; phylum Rotifera; class Eurotatoria; order Ploima; family Brachionidae; genus Brachionus; species Brachionus paranguensis. The sequence continues at coordinate 37,002 of JAESIX010000053.1, read as the reverse complement.
TCATTGAAGCGGCGGCGCTGTCCTGTCCGGTCAACGAGAGCCTGCGGTCAGATATTGAAAGACCAGTCACGTTTATCTGGGAGGGCTGAGTTCTCTATATCCAGGGGGGTGTCACTTCGCCCGCTTGAGAAACTCTTTAGCCAGATCGCGGTAAGCAACGGCTCCTCGGCTACTGGGAGCGTACTCAATGATTGATTGCTCGTAACTCGGGGCTTCGCTCAGTGAAACGCTGCGTGGAATCACGGTTTTGTAGACAAGGTCGCCAAAAACTCGCCTTACATCTTCCACCACCGACTTGGACAGATTTGTACGCGCGTCGTACATGGTCATGAGAATGCCCTCGATTGTCACATTCGGGTTGATGTCGCTCTGGCTGATCTGCTCGTGGATTTCGACGATCTTTGCAAGTCCCTCCAGGCCAAAGTACTCACATTGAATAGGAATCAGCAGCCCATCTGCTGCTGCCAGCGCCGAGGTCATTAGAATTCCCAGAGAGGGCGGGCAATCGATGATCATGTAATCGAAGCGGCCATCGTTTCTCAAAGGCGCGAGCACCTCTCCCAGCCTGGTCAGGTGGTTTTCGGCGCGGGCAAGTTCGATTTCGATGCCAGCCAGCTCCATTTCTGACGGGATGATTGAAAGCGAAGGAAACCGCGTCTGGACGATTTTTCCTTCCAGCCAGTCTTCTCCCAGCAGAACTGGATAAAGGCTGCCACCCGGTTGTGGTGGGTATCCCAGGGCACTGGAGGCGTTGGCTTGCGGATCGAGATCCAGCAGCAGCACGCGAACGCCTCGCTCTGCGAGGCAGGCCGCAAGGTTCATGGAAGTAGTCGTCTTCCCGACTCCGCCTTTCTGGTTAGCTACTGCAATGATTCTCATGAGGGATCGCTCTGCCTGATGGGCCAGAGGAACGGTGACTTATTTCACACAAATGGGTTGCCACGCCAGTAGATTCTCCACATTGAAGGCAACACATGACAATTCGACTATATGGGATTCGAAATAACTGAGAAATGGCTATCTGAAATTGCGGGCTGGCAGGTCATCAAGCCGGCAAAGGCGCTGGCGACGAGTGATGCGGTGCTCAAGGCGGATTTCGATGGTCGAATTCTGCGTGGACTAGTCATGGATGGGCGAAAGCGGATGGCGTGTGGATTGAAAATCGAGGGAGAAAGTGATGTGACCAACCTGTGCAGTTGTCCAGATGCTCGGGCGACTGGAGCTATATGCAAGCATAGTGTCGCGACCGGGCTTGTGCATTTGCGCAACAGGGCGGCATCTCTGTCCAGTAAGAGGGAGCGTGAATTAAGTGCACAAAGTGCTTCTGCTCAAAGAGTAAACGAGTCGAAGGAGAATTCTTTGTGCGTCGAAACAGGGGGGGATTGGCTCAAGCAAATTCGAGACGGCAATCTGGTCGTGAAATTTTCTGGAGCCTGTGTCGGCCGTTCTCTGGATGGGCTCGCATCCGCAGCTGATTCTCGCGTCGGCACCCAATTGCGGGAACTGGGACAAAAGAGAGTGCCTGAGCGACTTCATGTGCCGGCTGCTAAGGCTGGTCACTTGTTTGGCGCCATCTCCAGCCATCCTAATTTTAGCGCAGGAGATCAGAAGTTGCGTGTCTCTGAGGTGCCGGGACGCCTTCTTGTAAGGATCAAGCGTGGTGGCACCAGTCATCAGGTAGATCTGGAGCTTTTAACAAAAGGTGATGCCATCGTTCTTGGCGAGCAGCGATGGTGGTGGTCAGGAGGGGACAATGGATTGCTGATGCCAGTCGAGGTTCCCTCTGAATTTCTCGGTTTGCTAAGCAAGCGACGACTTTCTGTGCCCGAATCTGCATTTGCCAGGCTTGCTGAGTCATTTTTCAACGCATTTGAAGATTCCCTGGATTCCGATGTTTCGGTGATTGCGGCTTGCCGGGGAATCGTTGGGGTGCCTCGAGTTCATTTTAAAATTGAAGGATCGCTGCGCGCTCTGGATGGCTGGTTGAGGTTCGACTATCCGGGAGGGGGGCCAAGCATTGAGCTGGGCAGCGATTGTTCGGGCCTGTTTCCGTATCAAGATGCGAATGGAGTCCGGGTTCGTCGAAATGATGAATGGGAGATACAGGCCTTGGGTGAGTTGCGTGAAGGCGGTTTTGAATTTGGGCGCGAATCATTGCAGATCAGGGGTGAGGAAAAGATTTTACGCTTTTTATCAAGCATGCTTCCGGCGCTCAAGAAGCGATGGGACGTCGAAATCGGCGAGCGTTTTGAACATGTTTCAAAGTCCGTGAGCTTAATTGAGCCAAGGGTGGAATGGGATGAAGTCACATCGTCTGGTGAGGACTGGCTCGAGTTTGGGGTGACTTTTCAAGCTGGAGATGGCTCGAGCATCCCAACCTCCGAAGTGCAGCGGATGCTCCGGGTCGGCCAGAGTAAACGAGACCAGCCCAATGGAAAGAAAGCTATCGTTAGTCTCGACGCAATCGGGGAGTGGAATGAGTCCCTGGAGGAGGCGGGAGTCCAGATGGTGGGGGACAGAATTCGTGTCCCAGCCCGGCAGGCTGCCTTTGTTGCTTCCGCTCTGACTCAACTGGGAGCGGATCCTGGGAAAATTGGCGTACACAGTAGGGGTAAGTTTAATATAAGCAGTGACTTGGTTGAGTTTTTACGGGATTATCAAAGTGACGGCGTGAGGTGGTTGGCGGATCGGGCAGGGCAATATGGAGGGGCTGTTCTTGGCGACGAAATGGGACTGGGGAAGACTTTGCAAACGTTGGCCTTTGTATCAGGGCTTCGGGCAGCCAAAGCTCTAGAGGATCAGGCTGACTCCCCAAAGTTTCTGGCGCTGGTAATTTGCCCTGCGTCCCTCCTTTGGAACTGGGAGGCTGAAGTCGCTAAATTTCTGCCGGATTTTAAAACTTTTGTTCTCCATGGAACATCACGGGGTAAACTTTTTAGAAAGCTTAACGAATGCGACATCGCCATTACGACATACGCCCTCGCCGTGCGCGATCTGAGCAAGTGGCAGGAGATTTCGCTGAGCGCTGTCGTGATGGACGAGGCAAGCTATTTGCGAAATCCCGATACGAAGATGTCGAAAGCGGTGAGATCTCTGACGCCCCAGGTTCCGGTAAGGGTGGCCTTGACCGGAACTCCTATCGAGAATGGAGTGAAAGATCTGTGGTCTATAATGGAATGTGTCGTTCCTGGTTACCTAGGCACCAGGACGGACTTTAGGGAACGCTATGAGAAGCCGTTGGCTACGACCGCTGGCCTCGCCGCTGCAGACGTGAAGAGACTGACAGAACGGCTGAACCGCCGGATCCAGCCATTTTTCCTTCGTAGAACGAAGGACGTGGTGGCCAAAGATCTGCCCTCGAAGATCGAATCGGTGCAATTGATAGAATTAAGTCAGCTGCAAACAGAGCTTTACCGGGGAATTGCCCAGGAAGCAGCGAATCAGATTCAGGACACGCTGAAAACTGGGGGAAGCGGTGCCGCTCGGATGCATATGCTCACAGCTCTGCTCCGTTTGAGGCAGGTCTGCTGCGATCCCAGACTGGTGGCTGATAAGGCCGAAGGCAAAGACTCCGCAAAACTTGAAGTGCTTGATGAATTGATGGAAAGGTTGCTGGCTGATGGGCATTCAGTGTTGGTGTTCAGTCAGTTCGTCTCCATGTTAAGCCTTATGCGTAAAAAGTTGGACGATCAGGGTGTTGGCTATTCTTACCTGGATGGAGGTTCGACAGATCGCAAAGAGCAAGTTGCGAGCTTTCAAAGCAGCCGGGAAAAGCGGGCATTCCTGATCAGTCTCAAGGCGGGAGGTTACGGATTGAATCTTACCAAAGCAGATGTGGTCATTCACTACGATCCCTGGTGGAATCCCGCAGTTGAAGCCCAAGCCACTGACCGTGCTCACAGAATTGGACAGACACGAGCGGTGACAGTCTACAAACTAATCGCTCGCTCCAGTGTTGAAGAGAAGATTTTACGTCTTCAACGTCAGAAGCGAGATGTGATGGATGCGGCGCTCGATGATCAACAACCGATGATGAACGGGCTGACGGATGGAGATTTAGTGAATCTTCTGGGTGCACATGCCTAAAATGTGACGCGTCTGACTTCTATTCTTTACGGGCGAAACGCTGGGAACTAAGAGTTGATCATGAATCGACGTCATTTCCTCCGCGCATCCACCGCCACCCTTATTGCATCTCAGGCGACTCCTTTATTCGCCTTAGAGAAGGATAATGTTTATCGCAAAGAAATCGGAATCCAGCTTTATACGCTGCGCAACGAGATCGAAAAGGACACACCGGGCACGATTAAAGCGGTTGTCGATGCCGGCTATAAACAAGGGGAGATGTACAACTTCCCCGACTGCCAGCCGATGATTGATGCGGCGAAGGATTGTGGCCTGAAGCTGCACTCTTCGCATTTCCAATGGGAGTCAGTCACCAATCCGAAGAAAGACGGCGTAAAACCGTTCGAGTCAATCGTAGCTCGAGCCAAGGATGTGGGCCTGAGTCACTTGGTCGTTCCCTATCTTTTCGATCATGAGCGGGAAACCCTTGATGACTACAAGCGCGTGGCGGAGAACTGCAACAAGGGTGCCGCGATTGCGAAGAAAGCGGGAATACAACTCTCCTACCACAATCATTCGTTTGAATTTGAAGAAAAAGAGGAAGGGAAGAATGGATTCGACGTATTTCTTTCGGAGTTTTCTGACGATATGCAATTTGAGGTCGATGTGTTCTGGATCAAGGCGGGAGGGCACGATCCGGTTGAGTTGTTGAAGAAGATGAAAGGACGCGTCTCTCAATTGCATCTGAAGGATCTGAAAGACGGGTTGAAGTTGCCAATGTACGGCGGGCTCCCGAACGATGCCTTTCAGGAACTGGGTGACGGAATCATTCCGATGGAACCGATCATCGACGTCGCTGCTGAGATCGGAGTGAAGATTTGCCATGTGGAACAGGATCAATCACCTGATCCGATCGCAAGTATCAAGCAAAGCATGAAGTATCTGCAAGCACTATAACCACCAGGCAAATTTTGCTGGTTGATCAGGCTTGCTCAAAAAAGTCTTCCTTTTATCGAAATTATTTCCTGCCTTCTGTGACTTAACCGACTTCATCGGTCTCTAACGTAGTGGAAATGCGATTATATCGTATTTCCACCTCGATTGGGTACCGAAGGGGAGGGCTCGAAAAGCTTCCGGCCAGACGGGTCCTCCCTATTTCGGCGTAATCGAGTATCGCAGAATTCAGCGGTGATAGGGCTCTCCGCGCTTCATGGTGTAGACCCGGTAGAGTTGTTCGAGAACGACCACCAGCGCCAATTCATGCTGGAGCGTGAAGCTGCTAAGTGAAAGTACGACTGCCGCTTCTTCGCGGATTTCCTGCGGGTGTCCATTGGCGCCACCGATGAAGAGGACGATGCGTTTGATTTCACCTCCATTCTCCCATTCATCGACTCTTTCGCGAAGTTGGCTGCTCGTCAGGCGTTCGCCGCGCTCATCGAGAGCAATGAAAAGGGCGCCATCCCGTAACTTTGCGAGTGGGGAATTGGTCGAACTCAACCGATTTACATCAGCCTCCTTAAGGTAAACTATTTCAGCAGACGTGTAGCGCTGCAGTCGCTTCAAATACTCTTCGGATCCAGATCTGGCATAGGCCAGCGCGGGCTTTCCGACGACCGCAATGCTCCATTTCATCAAGACTGACGGTGATTGAGGAGATTGTTCTGGTAGATCTCAAGGACAAGATCGGTCGCGAGACGGCCACTTTCTCCAGGCACGCAAGGCGGGCGATCGTCGCGGATCGCATTAGCAAAATCGTCAATAATGGCTTCATGTCCCGCCGTGTCGGCAACTGCAGCGCTGGTGGCTCCATCGTGAATTTCGAATTCGGGCTCGCGTGCAACCGGGCACTCCAGGCCTTCTATCGACCACAGTGAGATTTCATCGTTTTCCATGACTACCGAGCCACGATCGCTGTGAATCTCGAGAATGGTGGAGAATCCTGGTTTACAGGCAGATGATGCGGTGATCGTCCCGATTATGCCTCTTTCGTAGTGCAACAGGGCGACGCCATGATCTTCGACTTCAATGGCGTGATTGAAAGTGCCGAGCATGCTTACCACTTTTGACGGCATTCCAAAAAACCACACGAATAAGTCCACATTATGAGCAGCTTGTTGGATGAATGGGCCACCGCCATCGATCGCATAACCTCCGCGGTAGTCGCCGGACGCGTAGTAAGCGTCATCCCGCCAGAATTTCACACGCATGTCAGCGGCGAAAACTGAGCCCAAAGCACCTTTCGAGAGGAGTTCTTTAATGATCTGATTGTGAGGGCTCATCCGGCGCTGGTAGGTGACTGCGAGCGCCACTTTAGCCGCGTTGCATTGCTCGATCATTCTATCCATCGCGGAGGTCGAGATATCGAGTACCTTTTCGACAAGGACATGCTTCCCCAGTCTTGCGGCACTGACGGCCGCGTCCGCATGGGTGCCATTTGGGGTGCAAAGAGCAACCGCCTCGAAGGAAACACCTGCCTTGTGGGCGTCCTCGATGCTTGAATGCACGGGAAGGTGGTCAGGGAAAAAGTCTGGCCGCCTGAGTGATCGCGATACCAGTCCGACTACTGTGACACTTTCAAGTCGGCTGATTGCGTCCCAATAGGTGCGGGCAATATTTCCGGATCCTACGATGACGACCGATAAGACGCGAATGCTCATGGAGTAGACTGTTGATGTCCTAAGTGGTTAAAAAAGAGAGGGCGGGGAATTCCCGCCCTCTCGTGGTAGTCGTGGATATTCAGCCTGATTACTGAACGAGATCGTAAAGGTTGTCCTTGCACCACTGTCCGTTCTGCATGGTCACGCCGTCTGGATCGTCGATAGCGACATGGGCCTCGTCTTCGCAAATGATCCAGCCATCATAGTTACGTAGTGTGAGCCACTCCGTGATACGATGGAAATCCAGCTTTCCGGTTCCCATTTGTGCCCATGGCTCCGGGCCGTTTCCACTGAAATCCTTGTAGTGAATGTGGTTCACGAGATAGGACCATTTATCCAAAGTGGCGATGACATCCATGCCGCCGCGAATGATGTGGCCGACGTCAGGCGTCCAGCCTGTGACCTCTGGGTTGAGGCTGCTGAGGACGACGTCATAGTCGTCCTGTGTCCGAACCATGGAAGGTGGAGGGCTGTTAGGATGAAACGAGCACTTCAGCCCGGCATCCGTTGCACGGCGCGAAACTGCATTGACGTTTCTTACAAGGTTGACCCGACGTTCCTGGATATTCTTGCGGCCAGTAGGAAGGGGAACCGTTCCCAGCATTGCCTTCGGAAAATGGGTGGTCAGCGTTTCGATCGCATAATCAGCCGCGGCACGTTCATCGTCCGTTTCCGACTCTGCGTCCCAGCTGCATACGAGCGCGAATCCGGCCAGTTCGACGCCATTTTCTGCCAACGTATCCTTAAGCTTGATCGGGTCCTTCAAGTCTCCGAGCCAGTAGTCAGAGCACCCGAGGTCTTTGGCTGCGAGGAGAATCATGGGCTCAATGCCCACAAATCCTGCCTGACCAGCAACTTTAATCATGTGATCGAGCTTATTATCGTATCCTTTCCCCGTGTCCTTCATGAACCAGGTGTAGACTTCTGAACCAAATTTTATTGCCATAGAGAGTAGGTAGGTTTGTTAAGTTACTGTCGTAAAAAAATAGACAAATTGTTGGTGCTTAATAATTTGGCTGAATCAATGATCCAGCAGCCACTGCCTTACCCGAGGGTTGAAATCGTCCATGACTTCCCAGTGGAAAGCGTGTCCCGCATTATCATAGAGATGCAATTCGCTGCCTGGAATACCAGCTGCGACTTCTTCAGCCATCCAGCGAGGAGTGAAAATGTCATCCTTGCCTCCGATGATCAGTGATGGGCAGTTGATATTGCTGAGCTGACTAAGGACATCGTGATTCACGCAAGCCGCGGCCTGTCCCGCGAGACCGTGGAGTGGCTGGGGAGAAGGATCGGCGTTCGCTCCCTGGCGTCCTTCGAGCAGACTCTGATAGGCTTCATCGTTGTCCCAGAAGGGCTTAGTGAAAATGAGCAGCTGAATCCATTCCATAAACTCGGAAGGCGTCAGTCGTGCTTTACAATCTTTCATGTGCTGAAACACAGATTTTGCATATCTGTCACAGCGCGCCCATGGACACATGAGCACAGTGCTTTTCACTTTGGATGGATGTAGAAGAGCAAGTTGCTGAGCAATAATGCTTCCCATGGATACTCCCACGATTCTCGCCTGCTCGATGCCCAGCGCATCCATGAGGCCCGCATAATCATCGGCAAACATTGCGCTGGAGTAGTCGCCAGCAGGCTTGTCGCTCTGACCAACTCCACGGTTATCCGCCATGATACAGCGGAAGTTCTGGCTCCAGTCGTCTGCATGAGCTTCCCAGACGGCTCCAGGAGCGGTGATTCCCATGATCAGGATCAAAGGATCACCTGATCCCTGCTCCTCGTAGTGCATTTTGATTCCGTTAGTTTCGACAGTCGGCATGATTCGCTTGTGGAAGGTTTTTGATTTTGAACCCTCGTTCTAAGCGACTCGATCAAAGCGGTCAAGATTGATGGTGGCACCCTTTTACATCAATTTCGTCCACTTGCTTGACTCGACGGCGCTGCAAGCGTCCCATTAGAAGATGCGGCGCCTACACCTGGTTTTACTTTTCTACAGCGTTTTTGCAGCTGGGGCTGGCTCCAGTAGGGGGCAAGATGTGAATCAGGCGACGTTTCCGAAATGGGAAATGTGGAGGGATACCTGTCTCGCGCTTCCGTCGAACCAGCAAATCCTCCAGCAAACGGCCCGGGGAGGGAAATCCGCCATTTCCGCGGCCCAATTTGAGCACCTTTTGCAGAGATTCTTTGCCTCCGAGCTAACTGGAAGTCTGGCTCAGGCTGATCGGTGGGAAAAGGGAAAGCCAGCGGCATCGTTCTACGATCGCAAAGCAGTCTATTTTCAGGATCCTGCTGTGCCATTCATTCCATTCGCCCAGAAACTCACATTAAAGCCGGAAAGTCGGGTCATTTTCAACGGAGATCTGCATGGTGATATTCGCTCGTTGATTACGACGCTGCGTAGCCTCCAGGAACGCGGTGTGATGGAAGGTTTCAAGGTAGTTCATCCAGATACCCATCTGGTATTTCTGGGCGACTACACAGACCGTGGCCACTATGGCGTAGAGGTTGTTGCGACCCTGTTGCGTCTGAAGGTCGAGAACCCTGACAACGTCTGGCTCTCTCGTGGGAACCATGAGGATTTCCAGCTGGTAGAGCGTTATGGTTTCGCTGACGAGATTCAGCGAAAATTTGGAGCAGGGTATGACGCGGGCAAGATCGTCCGCGTTTTCGATTGTCTTCCCGTCGTCATATACGTGGGCTCTTCAACGGGAGACTATCTACAATGCAATCACGGAGGGATGGAAGTTGGCTTTGATCCAGGAGCACTCTTGAAGACATCATCGGCAGTGGCTTATCAGGTATTGGGGAAATTGAAGCAGACCAGTTTTAACGAAGCGCATCCAGAACTGCTGAATTCAGTAGGCATGCCCGAGCGGAACATGCTTCAAAGGCTATTCTCTGACTTTACTCCGAAGAGCCCTGCAACGCCGAGAACTCTCGGATTCATGTGGAACGACTTCACGGTCTTCTCTGATGAACCATCACTTGCCTATGTTGAGAACCGGGGCTGGCTCTATGGTCAAGAGGGCACGGCACTGGTTCTCAAGGCACACTCGACTCCGGACGCCCGCGTCAGAGCCGTTTTCCGCGCTCACCAGCATACGCGCTCGATTTCGCCAATGATGCAGCGCCTCCTGGTTTCCAACGGGATCTTTCAGCACTGGCAGGGGGCAGATACTTCCAGACTTGCTACGGCGCCGCAGGCATTGCTAGGTCGCCTGGTAGACACGGAAACGATCCGCAGCGTGAAACCGGGTGCCGTCTATACCTTCAACGTCTCACCGGATAGTGTTTATGGGATCGGCTGCTACTACAATTTTGCCACACATGGAATTCTGACAATGGCTCCGGTCTTTGAAGACTGGAGAATTGAAGTCGTGCCCTTGCCGATCGCTGTGGACTAATTGTCAGTGCCTGTGTAACCGGCCATTGCTTCGATCATCTCATTCACAGCCTGCTTTAATCCGACAAAGAGCGCGCGAGACACTATGTGATGGCCGATATTCAGCTCAACCATGTGGGGGATCGCAAACAGTTCGCTGACATTCGCCGTTGTGATCCCGTGGCCGGCATTGACCTGAAGGCCCGCCGCATGAGCTGCCGCTCCGGCTGCAACGAGTCGGTCCAGTTCGCTCTCTCTCTCATCTCCCTCAGCTCCGGCGAAGGCTCCTGTGTGCAATTCTACCATGTCCGCTCCAATGGCCGCAGACGCTTCGATCTGCTCTAAATCAGGATCTACAAACATGCTTACCAGAATGCTGGCACTTTGTAGCTGTTCCAGGCTGTCCGCTAGAGCATCCCGATTTCCTGCCACATTCAAACCACCTTCCGTAGTGATTTCGTCGCGGTGTTCCGGAACAAGGCAAACGAAGTCAGGCTGCGCCCGCAGGGCAATCTCAAGAATTTCGGGCGTGTTGCCCATTTCCAGATTCAGTTGGGTGCGAATGTGCTCCCGAACCAGAAACACATCGCTATCAATGATATGCCGGCGATCTTCCCGGAGATGGATGGTGATTGAGTCCGCTCCCGCATCCTCTGCTTCCAGAGCCGCCAGCAAAAGATTTGGTTCGATATTCTTTGATTCTGGCATCAGGGCGTAACGTGCCTGCCGGAGGGTAGCAACATGATCGATATTGACGCCTAGTTTGAGTTTTGAGGCCATGGTTGGGATTTCGTAGAGAGCGGCTCCATGCAGCTCAATAGGAATACAGACGGTGTGATCCTCGAATCGTCAATTTGAAAGAAAGGAAAGGCGGCGATACTCTACAAATGGTGAGTGCGGAACGGCCTTGCGAGAGTTCATTGCGTGCGGTAGAGAATCCAGACAATGTCGACGTCACCGAATCGCATCGAATCTACCTTTGAGAACCTGAAGGCGGAGGGCAAGAAAGCCTTCGTCGCTTACGTCTGCGCTGGCGATCCAGACATGGAGGGCGCTTTAGAAGTCATTAAAGGTTTGGACGACGCTGGGGCTGACATTATCGAGTTAGGCGTCCCATTTTCTGATCCGCTGGCAGACGGTGTCGTCAATCAAATGGCTGCGCAGCGTGCGCTCGATGCGGGGGCCACGACGGTCAAGGTTCTTGAATTCGTCCGCTCGATTCGCGAAGTGACGCAAACGCCAATCGTCTTTTTTACCTACCTCAATCCTGTTTACACTTACGGATTTCGGAAATTCTTTGCCGACGCCGCCGATGCCGGGGTCGATGGAATCTTATTGCTCGATTTGCCGCCTGACGAAGCGAAACTGAATGAGGAACTGTGCGGACAGGGGCAACAACTGAAGCAAATTCGGCTGGTGGCTCCCACAACTCCTGCATCGCGAATTCCGACGCTGGTATCAGAAGCGCAGGGATTCGTTTATTATGTTTCTCGAGAAGGTGTCACGGGGGAGCAGACGACTCTTTCTGACACGATTTCAAGTCAGGTGGACCTCATCAAAGCCTCAACGAATGTGCCGGTGGCTGTTGGATTCGGCATCTCGAATCCCGAGCAGGCTAAGACCGTTGCATCCATGGCGGATGGTGTGGTCGTGGGGAGTGCGATCGTCAGGTTGATCGCCGAAACAGCAGCTGCGAAAGGGGATTTACGTGCCGCCGTTTGCGAATTTGTGAAGCCACTTGTGCAAGCTGTGAAGTCGGTCTAACCGTCGATTACAATGACTCTGGTTTTTTCCAAAATGAATGGTGCGGGCAACGATTTCGTTGTGCTGGACAATCGCGACAATACCCTTGCACTTACAGGTAAGCAGATTGCATGGCTTTGCGACAGGCATCGCGGGATCGGTGCCGACGGATTGCTCGCGGTGGAGCCTTCGCGGGAAGGTGCGGACTACCGCATGCGCTACTACAATGCCGATGGGGGCGAGGCAGAAATGTGCGGAAATGGTGCTCGTTGCTTTGCCCGCTTTGTTGAACAGCTTCATCCTGGAACGCTTGAACAGGTTTCCTTCGAAACGATTGCCGGGAGGATCAACGCTTCGTTTCCTAAAGGAGATGTGCAGATCAACTTAAGTGAGCCGTTCGATCTGTCGCTCAATTCCACCCTGGATGTTCGTGGAGTTAAAACGGTAGTGCATTCGGTGAACACAGGTGTGCCGCACGCGGTGGTCGTGGTCGATGACCTTGAGCAAGTGGCAATTAAGGAAGATGGCGCGGCGTTGCGGTTTCATGAGCATTTTTCGCCTAAGGGAACGAATGTTAACTTTATGCAAGTGCTGGAACCGGGCAGTCTGGCGATCCGCACTTATGAAAGAGGTGTGGAAAATGAGACACTGGCCTGCGGCACTGGTATGGTAGCTAATGCGATTATCCATCATCAGCTGACTGAGCAGGCGTCACCCATATCTGTGCGCGTCCGAGGCGGCGACACTTTGCGCGTTGGGTTCGATGCAGAAGCTGGCGCTGATGGTAAGACCCAATATACGAATGTCACCTTGACTGGCCCTGCGCAGCTGGTATTCAAAGGAGAAATCGCCGTTCCTGATTCAATCTGATACCCGTCTCTACACATGTTCGAAGGAGTTCATACCGCACTTGTCACACCGTTCAAAGATTCCAGGGTCGATGAAAGCACGTTTCAAAAACTTGTAGAGCGACAGTGGGAGGCTGGTGTTCAAGGAATCGTTCCCGTTGGAACCACGGGGGAATCCCCCACGCTCAATAGCTCGGAGCATATTCGGGTCATTGAGATGGCAGTAGAATTCTCCGCAGGCAAGGGACACGTGATTGCTGGCACCGGAGCGAATTCGACGGACGAAGCGGTTGAACTCACCAAAGGTGCCGAAAAAGCAGGCGCAACGGCTTCTCTTCAAGTGGCTCCGTATTACAACAAACCCTCTCAGGAAGGCTTGTTTCACCATTTTAGGGCCATTGCTGACGCTACCGCGCTGAAGATCGTTCTCTATAGTATTCCCGGAAGGTGCGGCATCCCGATTGGCGTCGACACAGTAGTTAGACTTGCTGAAGCTTGTCCTAACATTGTCGCAATAAAAGAAGCTGGTGGAACTCCCGAACGCGTAAGCCAGTTGGACGCAGTTCTGCCCGAGACTTTCGAAATCCTTTCTGGCGATGATTCCCTGACGCTTCCGTTCATGTCGGTTGGAGCTCGTGGTGTCGTCAGTGTTGCATCGAACTTGATTCCAGCTGAGATGGTCTCGATGGTGAGCGCGGCGCAGTCAGGAGACTGGGAACATGCTCTTCAGATACACCGAAGGTTTTATCCATTATTCGCCAGCTTCCTGAAGCTGGACACGAATCCTGTGCCTATTAAATCAGCGATGGGGCTTGCTGGCTTAATCGATCCTGAGCTGCGCAGTCCGATGGTAGGGATGAGCGATGGAAAGCTTGCCGAGCTTAAGTCAATTCTCGAGAAACTGGACCTGATAGCGTGAGGGAAGGAAAGAGAGTCTTCGTAGCAGGCCACCGTGGAATGGTGGGCAAAGCACTGGTGCGCCACCTTGAGAAGCGCGGAAGCGTTGAAATTCTGACCGTAGGAAGAGAAGAATTAGACCTGCTGAATCAAGGCGCAGTTGAAGCATATATATCGTCAACCAGCCCGGACGTCGTTTTGGTTGCTGCCGCGAGGGTAGGGGGGATTCACGCCAATCGCACTTACCCTGCAGAGTTCATCTACGAGAATTTGATGATTGCATCGAATCTGGTGCACTCATCATGGAAATCGGGAGTAGAGAGGCTTTTGTTCCTCGGCAGCTCATGCATTTACCCCAAAATGGCGCCTCAGCCCATGCCTGAGGATTGCCTTCTCACTTCTCCACTTGAGTCGACCAATGAAGCGTATGCCGTCGCTAAAATTGCTGGGCTCAAACTCTGCCAGCACTACAGAGCTCAATACGGCGTGTTGTTTCACTCGGCCATGCCCACGAATCTCTATGGCCCGGGGGACAACTATCACCCTGAGAACAGTCATGTGATTCCCGGTATTATTCGGCGATTCCATGAAGCAAAGCAGGCGGAAGCTGCATCGGTCAAGATCTGGGGCACGGGTAAGCCACGGCGGGAATTCCTACATGTTGACGACTTAGCCGCTGCTTGCGGGCACTTGCTCACGATCGATAATCCACCTGATTGGATTAATGTCGGCTCTGGAGAGGATTTGTCGATTCTGGAACTGGCAACCTTGATAGCGGAAGTAGTAGGGTTTCGTGGGGACATCCTGATGGACACTTCAAAGCCTGACGGCACGCCGCGGAAGTTGATGGATATTTCCGCTCTTAGAAGCACTGGCTGGGAGCCGAAGATCGGACTGCGCGAGGGATTGACGGATGCTTATCAGGATTTTCTCAACAGCAAGGATCTTCGCTCGAAATAAAATAGGCCACGCCCATCAGGCTCGTGGGTGAGCGGAATCGTAGACCTTTTTCATCCGCTCGACACTTACATGGGTGTAGATCTGTGTAGTTGAAAGGCTGGCGTGGCCCAGCAGGGCCTGAACACTTCTGAGATCCGCGCCATTGTCCAGCAGGTGTGTGGCAAAGCTGTGCCGAAGCTTGTGAGGACTCACCTTCAAGGGAATGTCGGAAAGTCGCAAGTACTTCTGCAGTATGTCAGACACAGCGCGAGTCGTGATTCTCCTGCGCAGTTTACTGATGAATAGCGCACCTTCATGCACGTTGGCGGCCTGTCTGTAGCGCTGGATGGCGTTCATGGCGTGCGATCCGATCGGACAAATGCGTTCCTTTCGCCCCTTTCCGACTACTCTAACAGAGTCAGAAATGGTGTCGACATCGCGGACGTCGATATCGACCAGTTCCTGAAGTCGTGTTCCCGTGCTGTAGAAAAGCTCCAGCACTGCAGCATCTCGCGCTCCTGTCCAGGACGGGGCTCTCTTGTCGTGTTCGACTTTGAGAGGTAGAGTTAACAGCTCCTCAATCTGAGATAGTGTTAGGACTACTGGGAGGCTCTTCTCCGCCTTCGGCAGTTGGACGTCGAGAAGTGGATTGACCGCCAGTCCATGACGATGCGTCAGAAATTTGTAGAAGCTGCGAAGGGCCGCAAAATGGAGACGAATGGTGGAGCGCTTCAGCTCCCGTTTCATCATGTCAAAAAGGTAGAGGCGAAAATCATCTGCGTCGCAGGATTCCCAACTGCTGAAGTTCTTAGCGTTCGTCTGGAATTCGCGCAAAGCGTGGGCATAGTTTTCTATTGTCCGCGGCGATGCGTTCTTTTCCACCTCCATGAACTGCAGGAACAAGTCTACTTCCATTTGCAGAATATACGGCAGTCTTAACTAACCGCAAATTCCGCATTCAATGTCTACAGGTGGCGCGACCGTAGTCTATGCACTTAACTTTCAGCTGTAGGAGAAAGCACGTGAAATTCCACTCTTCGCAACTGGTCAGGAGACTCATTACCACGACGTCTACCTTCAGCATTAGGTTTCAGTATCAGCCGAGACTCATCACAACCCATCTCGATGAGGAGATTATACACTGACTTGCAGCGTTCGTTCTTGATCCATTTGTTGGTCTGGGCATCTCCCTTTCCATCGGTGAGGCCGATGATCATTAGCTTCTCTTCGGTTTCAGTGATCGAGAGCTTTGCTGCTACCGCTTGGATCTTTCTCTTCTCAGCTTCCGACGGAGTGTGATGACCTGAAGCAAAGTAAACCTGGATTCGGGACACGAAATCTGAGAGCGATTGTTTCGACAAGACAAGACGTCTCTGATCCTGGGTTAACCGATTTGTGACGAGGGTGTCCGCCACTGGCAAATCTGACTCAAGAAACGCTCTTCCTGCCGCATATACCAAAGTTCTTTTCTCCTGCTCTGAGCGAACTTTTCCTCCCAGGCGGACTGAGTCTGAGTTGATAAACAGTGAACGTTCCTGAAGGGTATCAAAGTAAATCGGCAGGAATGTCTGCAGTTCTTCGGCCCACTTCGGTGATTCTGCATAAGGACGAATCTCAATCTCGTTCGAGATGCGGACGTTTTTCCCATGCCAGGTTTCCTTGCCCAGCACGGTTTCGATACTGGTGCGGATTGAATTGTCGTTGATCAGTCCTCTTAGCGCGATATTGCCGGTTTCGTCCATCGTTATCGATAACTGCGATGGGCGTGGCTTCACCTTCTCAACACGCAACTTGTGATTCACGTAGTCGATAGCTCCAGAGAACGCCGCCACTGAATCTTGCGAGATGGCGTCTTTCAATTCTTCTGTTTCGCTGACGCACTGGACTTCCAGTGCTCGGTCATCAAATGCGATAGTAAGACTGGAGGCCTTGGTAAGTAACCCGGGTAACGCATCCGGCAGAAGGGCGAACCACGCAGGAGTTGGCACGTTCTGCTGCTGGCTTATGTTGTCAGTAATCTTGATCGGGTAATTGAAACTGGAACGGATGGAATCTAGAAGCGGCTTCTTTGACAGTGAAGACGGCAGTGTTCCTGACAATGTGACTTCAGGATCCATCGTTTCACTTCCAGATTGAGAATATGTGATCGTCAGCTTTGGCTTGGCAGCCTTGGCAGATTCATCAGAAGAGTCCCCACCGCAACTTGTGAGAAAGGCGGTTGCACAGAGTGTGGGAAAAACGAGGAGAAAGGTTCGGGAGAGAATCGACATAGGGTTCCTATCGTTTGGAGGAGTTGAAGGAGATCAAAGTCACAAAGGAACTGAATATTCTCCGAGGCACCTTTGTGACTATGAGGGGCTGAAATCCGAGTGGCATTTGCTTTGGGGAGCGACACTTGAAATCCGAGCCATCACAACAGGATTATTTGATGCTTAACCGTTTGCCGCAATCAAGAATGTCGAAAAACTAGCAATAGAGTGCTTTCCACCCTGTTTCCTTCGGAAATAGAGCAAATTTTTCATTGGCTGGAACCTCCGATCGGCAGTTTTGTCCCCCTTGTGAGCAGAAAATTTCGACCAGATCCGAACCTCTCCCCGTTTACCCGGCGCGATTTCTTGACTCGTTGCGGAATGGGAATGGGTGCTTTGGCTCTCGGGTCAATACTGGGGGATTCGGCACGGGCGAGTTCCGGGGGGAATCCGTTCACCGCTAGAGCGCCACACCACCCGGGAAAGATCAAAAGGGTCATACATTTGTTCATGAACGGAGGTCCCTCACATGTGGATACCTTCGATCCAAAGCCATTGCTGGCAAAGTATCACGGCAAAGAGTTGCCCACCAAAAATTTGCGGACTGAGAGAAAAACAGGGGCGGCGTATCAGTCACCTTTTTCTTTCTCCAGGCACGGACAGAGCGGGATTGAGGTCAGTGATATTTTTCCTAACGTTGCCAAATGCGCGGATGATTTGTGTGTCATTCGTTCCATGCATGCCGATGTCCCCAATCATGAACCGTCGCTGATGCTGATGAACTGCGGCGAAGCCCGATTGGTTCGCCCAAGCCTTGGCTCCTGGGTTACCTATGGTCTCGGGACTGAGAATCAGAACCTCCCAGGCTTTATTGTGATGTGCCCTGGCGGTTATCCGATTCAGGAATCCCAGAACTGGCAGTCTGCCTTTTTGCCCGGATCATTTCAGGGCACTTACGTTGATACGAAGAACACGGATATCAACAAGCTGATTCAAAACATCAGCAACAAGCAGTTGTCGCTGTCTCAACAGAGACGTCAGCTGGATTTACTGAGAGAGATGAATCGGGTTCACATGGAGAGGCGGGAGCGAGATGCGAAGCTTGAAGCTCGAGTGCAGTCTTTCGAACTTGCCTACCGCATGCAGATGGAAGCGACGGATGCTTTTGATATCATGAAAGAGCCAGAGAAGGTGAGAGAGCGTTACGGCTCAAGCGTGCAGGCTCGACAGATATTGATTGCGAGGCGATTGATTGAAAGAGGTGTGCGGATGGTGCAACTTTGGCACGGTGCGGGGCAGCCCTGGGACAATCACGACGACATCGAACCCAATCACCGGCGGTTGGCTGGGGAATGCGATCAGGCCATCGCAGCGCTCATTACGGATTTGAAGGAACGGGGGCTCTTTGATGAAACGCTGATCATCTGGGGGGGAGAATTTGGGCGAACTCCAACGGTGGAGCTGCCTAAAGCCGGGTCAAATGCGGGTAAAATCAACGGCCGCGACCACAACCACTATGGGTTCACAACGTGGCTGGCAGGAGGCGGTATCAAGCGTGGCCATATCCATGGCGCTACTGATGAATTTGGCTTCCAGGCGGTTGAAAAGCCTGTCCACGTGCACGATTTACACGCGACAATTCTGCACTTGTTAGGTTTTAATCACGAGGAGTTCACCTACCGATCTGCAGGCCGCGACTTCCGCCTTACTGATGTGCACGGCAATGTCGTCCGTGAGATTCTCGCCTGAGCCGGCGATTTCTACAAAATGGAATAGAAGGTAAGTTGATAGCCGAGCCACAGCAGAACCGCTGACAGGCCAAGCAAAAGAACTACGAATCCTCCTAGATCTTTGTAGCGACGCATCTTGATCGTGTGAATCTGCCGGCGGCTCAGTCGCAGTGCAGGTGCTGCCATCATTTCATCAGGAGCAGGCAACGTATTCATCAAACGAAGCCGATGCTCTTGAACGTTCGTAGGTGATCCTACAATGAACCGCTCGAGGGAGGAAATCTCCGTGTTTAAAGATGAATACTGTTTTCCCAGAATCTGTAGACGCTCATCAACCGTAGGGTCGATGACGGACCTGGAGCGCCATAATCTGCGGACGGAACTAGTGACTCGATGAAGAGGATTGCGAAGGGTAGAAATCATAACGGTTAGTGTTAGGGTCTATTGCATCGCTCACCTGAAAAGTGTTCAGGCGAATAGAAAAGCTGCCGTGAAGGCGCCAAAGTTAAAGAAGCCGCTGAGAAGCGGGAAGTTACCAGATCAGGCTGATCAGAAGCCCGATCGAGCCGAGGATTACGAGAGGAAGTGTGAAAGCAAGTCCGAGCATGAAGCTCTGCTTAAAGCTTGTCGGGAACGCTGAGATCGCTGGAGCGCTGGCAGTCTGATGCTTAGTTGACTCTCGCGATCCTTGCGGAGAAGTATCCACGGAGTGAGCTACCTGGCGCAACGAGTTGATTCTGGAGGTTTGTTTGTCAAAATCTTCGCGCGCGTCCTCGATCACAGAAAGAGCCCTGGAGAGGTCATTCTTCAGTTCCGAGCGATTCCACTCTTCTGGTCTGAATGAGTTGATTGACTGAAAGTGCGCTTCAAAGTCCTCGCGAGTTGCATCGAAGTTCTCTGCTTTCTTACGAGCTTCTGAGGCTTCACGTTCCAACATTGCAATCGAACGCGAAAGCTTGTTGCTCAGGTCACTTCTGCCAGAAACAAAGTTACGTTGTTTTTCATTGAGATCTTCAAGCTCACGCTTCTGCTGTTCAATTTCCTCCTGCTGCTGGCGCAGTGCCTGAAGCTGCTGTTGGGCCGCTTGCAGGCGCTCGTCATAATCGCTGGAAACCGGGGAAAGAAGCTGCTCAGAAACCAGAAGATCGTCTTTATCTACAATGTTCGAATTATCAAATTCTACCGAAAAGTCGGTGGCTGGTTCCTCCTCAGAAATGAGAAGCTCGTCATCCGATTCAATGGCCCTGCGTGTGGTTCTTGTGGTCATAATTCGCTAAACTGGGGATAGGAAAATCAGTAGATATTAGTATTACAGATTTCCTAAGAGTTCCAGTCTTTTTACACGTCTAATTCCAAGAATCATGGGAATTGTAGCCGCGCAGCCTGACAGAAGAGTGATGAGTGCGATCGTAACCGCTTGAGCTTGAGTGACAAAAAAGCTATTCGGCGCGCCGATCTTCTCGCCGACGAAGGGAGCGATCGCCGGAAAAATGAGAGCCGTGATAAAAAGAATTATAAAAAGAAAATTGAGGATGAGGCAGAGCGTTCCTCCGAAGCCCGAAACGATCTTGGCCGGGTTCTGTTCATGGAAGTCAGGAAACACGCTTCCAAGCCCCACGGACATGCCGCTTAGTCCAATGCACATGAGGACAATGGCAAAAACGAAAAACGCGACTTTGTGGACTGGAAGGCCCAGCATGTAGCCAGAAAGAAGCATTAGAGGAACCGTCATGCCGCCGATGATGGCCAGACTGAGGACGAACTTCTGCCATACCACGCGCTGGATACCGAAGGGGGCAAGCCCCAGGATCCATAACCGTCCGCCTTCGAGGCTGAACTGTGGGAAAATGAATCGAGTGGTAAGGGTGGACAGGGCGAGTGAGATGACAGCAAAGTTCAGGTAACTGATCACTGTGGTCCAGATCGACTTATCGAACGTCCTCCCCATATTGCGCATATTGAACACATAGAGCGCCAGAAGACCAAAAACGATGGCGCATTGAACCCATTGGGAAGGGTCTCTCATAAAGCACTTCAGATCCTTTGTGATCAGCGCCTGCATCGATCTCTTGCGTGAAAGGAGCTTGATCCAGAAGCTGGGAGGCGAAAAGCCAGTCAGTCCTTTTTTTGCAAGGATCTTCTCCCGGCGTCTCCATGAGCTCTCGGCTCTTCGCCAGTTGCTCTTGTTCCACGCGCCATAATAAGCCCGGCTGAAGAGCGCCATGCTGAGCCAGCCGCCCATCAAGGCGTAGCTGCAAAGGAGCAGGGGAAAGAGAAAAATCGCATTGGACTGATAACCTTTCGCCCATTGCAGGATGACTTCACTCATCCACGTACTTGGGATGTGAGGATTGACGCTCATCTCGGTGTGGCGAAGCACCTGATTAAAGGTGAGCGAGATGCTCTCTGAACTCATCATCGCTTCGAGGCGGTCAGTGAAGAGGGAACTGCCGACTTTGACTCCTCCGATCGCGAAGATTGTGATGAGAGCATACTTCCAATAGCGATTGGCATAGCGGATGGTCAGGATCAACAGCCACGAGGCGATGGCTCCAGGAATTGCTACAAATGGCAGATAGAGAAGAAAGCTCTTGATGTAAAAGTGCCACTGGACATCAAAAATCTGTCCATAGGCAGCGAGTAACGGCGCGCTGAGAAAGATTAATCCCCAGCTGGAAACCAGCAGCGTTTCTACCATTTTCCAGGAGAACAGTGCTCGATGGTCGATAGGAAGCGTAAGTAACCACTGGGTTTCTTTGCTTCGGAAAAGGCTACTGTAGTTGATGATCACATTGGAGAAGATCAACATGATGAAGAAGAAGAAAATCATCAGATAGAGCACCCGCTCGATCATGAGATTGCCAACTCCTGGTAGCCGACTCACATAGTTTAACCCTTGGGAAAACAAGAGGTAACCGATGATCAGATAACCGAGCATGAACCCGCCGAGGGTGAAAACCATCAGCTTGGATTTTCGCAAGTTTCCGCCAAGGCGGGCTGTCAACATCTGCCGCTGAATTCGGGCAAGGATGCGCATCTGACGGAAAAAATCACTCATCGGTTTCTAGTTAATCAACGAATGAGCGCCTCTTTTCCACAGATATATTTCCCTTCTGCCAAGGTAATCTAAGGCCAGTCTTACACTGTGACAGCCTTGGTCAACAGGGGAAGACTATACTTCGGGAAACTTCACCCATTTCTCGCTGCCTGCCGAGCTTTTCACTGCAGTTTCGATGAAGGCGAGACCTGCGACTCCGTCATCGGCATCGGGAAAATCGTATCCTTCCGC
Source organism: Brachionus paranguensis (assembly GCA_016802215.1). NCBI lineage: Eukaryota > Metazoa > Rotifera > Eurotatoria > Ploima > Brachionidae > Brachionus > Brachionus paranguensis. Next base: position 15,197 of record JAESIX010000053.1, on the reverse strand, counting down.
AGGTGCTGAGTTGCCTTCAATCTGGTCAGAAATCGCCTTGGCTGCTGCCAGGTAAATGTTAGCAAACGCTTCAATAAATCCTTCTGGGTGAGCAAAGGGAGTGCGCGAATTGTTTTGAGCTGCTTCACCAAGGTAGTCGTTACCACGACGGTAAACTCTGCGTGGAGCATTCGCGTACTTGACGATTAGGTCATTAGGTTCCTCCTGATGCCACTCGAGGGACGCCTTGGTGCCATAGACTCTGATGTTGAGAGGAGGGGGGGGGGGGCGGGGGGGGGGGGGGGGGGGGGGGGGGGGGGGGGGGGGAGGGGGGGGGAGTGGGAGAGAGAGGGGGGGGGCCGGGGGGAGGGGTGGGGCGTTCTCCATCTCCGTTGGAAATCTGTGAGGCACGTAAAAAAAAAATGAATGCCTTTGCACCGATGTTTGTTGAATCTAATCAGATTGTTGCCATCGTCGTCGAGCTCTCGACCAGGGATAAATGCGGTCAGCTCTGAGCACATCTCATCAATCTCCAGCCCCGTGATGTAGCGAACAAGATTGTGAGCATGTGTGCCGATGTCTCCCATGCAGTTAGAGGCACCTGAGATATTGGGATCAGCACGCCAGTTGGAGATTTTGCCCTGGCCGTCGCCTTCGACATCTCCCACAGCATAACCCTGGGGGTATTCAGAAACGATCTTGAGGATGCGACCCAGTTCTCCCTCTTTCACCATGCGCCGTGCTTCCTTTACCATTGGATATCCTGTGTAGTTATGCGTTAGACAGAATACCTTTCCAGTCTCCTTCACTATCTCGCGGAGTCTTCGCGCGTCTTCCAGATTGTGAGTCATTGGCTTATCGCAAATGACGTTGAACCCAGCCTCCAGAAACGTTTTTGCGACGTCGAAGTGCAGGTAGTTTTGGACGACGATCGAGACAAAATCGATTTTGTCTTCACGGGCGGCCTCTTTCTCCGCCATCTCTTTGTAAGATCCATAAACACGATCGGGATCGAGGAAAAAGTCCTGGCCTGACAGTTTCGATTTCTCAGGATCTGAGGAAAATGCTCCGGCTACCAATTCGATTTTTCCGTCGAGGTTGGCTGCCATGCGGTGCACTGCTCCGATGAATGCTCCACGGCCTCCACCGACCATTCCCATGCGTAGTTTTCTGTTCATGTACTTAGTCGTCTAGGTGAATGAATGTGTGTTATCTGGGGAGAAATTGAATTCGGTTAGATTGCAACGGGTTTGCCAGATTTGGCAGATTCGTATGCCGCGTCGATCACACGCATCAGTGCGAGCGCCTGATCCGGGGTATTGAGTGGCTCTTCTTTGCCTTCGATCGCGAGAACGAAGTTCGTGGCGGAGCGAATGCGGCCCATATCTTCACATGCTTCGGTTACAATCGTGCGGTTTACCGAATTGCCCTGCTCCTGGGTGTAGAGCTCGCAAGTGTCGATCGCCGTTTCATCGAGACCGTCAACAGCAAACAGTCTTTCCACTTTGCCGCCAGCATTCGTGCCCTGGAAAACAACTGAAGCCTCTTCGCGTTTGATCATCTCGGCCCATGAGATTTGAAAATTCAGAATCTGCCCTGTTTGGAAAGTGATACAACCATGGGCGGCCGCTTCCACATCTGTGATCCCAGCATCATTGTCGGGTAATCCCCAAGGGCCTTTGAAATCCTTGTTCGTAATAAAATTGTCGAACGTTCTTGCCATGACGTAAGTTGGCTCGGGATAGCCCATAAAGAACATAGCCAGATCCAGCATGTGCAGCAGATCGATCATGGGGCCTCCACCTGACAGAGCTTTGTTTGTGAACCAACCACCAAAGCCCGGAATTCCTGTCCGACGGCACCACTTCGCCTGCGCGGAGTTAATCGTACCAACCGTGCCATCTGCCACGTAGCCCTTCATCGCGTATGATTCTGGCCGTGCGCGATTGTTGAAATTAAACATCAGGCGTTTGTCAGCCTTCGTTGCGACGGCGATCATTTGCTCGGCTTCAGCTGCGCTGATTGCAGGCGGTTTTTCGCAGAACACATGTTTTCCAGCCTCAAGTGCCTGAATGGAAAGGGGAGCATGAAACTTGTTTGGGACAATGATCGAAACAGCGTCGAGCTCGTCCATCTCAAGCATTTTTCCGACATCAGCAAAGACGTTGGGAATATGATTCGCGTCGGCAACTTTCTTTGCCGCGGCCTCGTTCATGTCGGCGATGGCAACAATTTCTGCGCCTGCCTGCAGGAATCCGGAAATGTGGTAGTGAACCATGCCACCTGCGCCAATGATGCCTATTTTAGTTGCCATATGCTGATATTTTACGTCTTTGAAATGAAATTACGGGGGAAAGAGTGCCCTGGGGGCGGATGAAACTGGACGATTAATGCCATCTAGGAGGAGATTGGCAATCCTGTTTTTCAGAAGAACGAGAAGGGGCGCGCAGTTCTCGGTTGGCACTGCTATGATCGCTCGTCCCAGATGTCCTGTTTTCCGCACCGAGTGGGCGCAGCTACAGCATCATCTTGATCGCCATTCCCGCCATTCCTGATGGCAGAGTAAAGCTATTTCCTTTTTGCTCCAGCGCCAGAGTCAAGGCTTTAGACATCCAGACTTTAGAAGCTTCGACGTTTTCTATCATCAGTTCATCGCCTTCCAGCCTGTAGAGGGCGGTGAGTTCAATTGGTTCTGGCTCCCCCTCAAGCAGAAGTGTCGCGAACACCGATTTGTCCGCTGAGCGAATCACCAGCGAGTCGACTTTTGCCCAGTCGACTCCCCATTGCTTCAGTTTGGCATCGAGTGCCTTTTGAATGACTGGGTTCAAGGTGCTGAAACTTCTGTCGTTTCGTTGCCCTGATTACCTTCCCCGATCGCACCCGTTTGCTGTTCCCATTGTTCAAAACCCTGGGCGAATTCAGCTTCTGCATCTTTTGCTACGCTCATCACCAGAAGGGCGGCGCCTCCAGCTGCTCCGATCGTGCCTACGACATTTAGTGCAAGTGGTCGCCACGAGACTCCCCAGTTCATCAGGGCAAAAATTAGGACAACGGGGGGAATGATGAGGGATGCGAGTCCCCAGAGAATTCCTTTGGAGAAAGCCTTGGTGAGAAGCCAGATGCTGCCGACAAGGGCGGCATAGATTCCGAGGCCTGCGATAACAAATCCTGAAACGAACATTGAGAACTATAGCTCCATGCGGCACATTCCGCCAAAGATTCGTAACTATAATAATTAATGCAAACTTCAATTATCGCACTTCTTCACGGTCCAGACCAGCCAGGCATCGTTGCTCGCGTCGGGGGATGGATTCTTGAAAACGGCGGAAGCATTGTGCACGCCGATCAACATCACGATGCTCAGCAGGGTGTCTTCTTTCAAAGGGTTGAATGGGTGCATGGGGATGGAGCTGATTTACAAGGGCTTGCTGATGCTTTTCGCGAAATGGCAGTAAAAATGGGGATGGAGGTGCGTGTCGCCCTGTCGTCAGAGCGTCCTCGAGTTGCTGTGATGGTATCGAAAGCAGGACATGCTTTTCACGAGTTGCTGCAGAACTGGCAGGCTGGTGATCTTCCATGCGAGATTGCAGTAGTGATCGGGAATCATCGTGATTTGGAACCCGTAGCCGCCAGCCATCATCTGCCTTTCGTGTTTACTCCCATTTCCAAGGGAACCAAACCAGAGGTAGAGAAGATGCAAATGGCCGTCTTTCGCGAGCATCATGTTGATCTGGTCGTTATGGCGCGCTACATGCAGGTTTTGAGCGATGCGTTTCTCGATCAATGCGGAGCCCCGGTAATCAATATTCACCATTCCTTCCTTCCAGCCTTTGCAGGAGCGAGACCCTATCACCAAGCTTACGAGCGCGGAGTGAAGATCATTGGTGCGACGGCCCACTACGCCACCGCCGTTCTGGATGATGGTCCGATCATTCACCAGGACGTCCGCCCCGTTAGTCACCGGAAATCAGTTCAAGATCTCATGCGGCTTGGTAGAGATCTGGAAAAACTGGTGCTCGCCGAGGCTGTGCGGCTGCATCTCGAGAAAAGAATCCTTGTCTATGGGAATAAGACAGTGGTCTTCGACTGAGTAGACACTTCAAGACAATTGGGTTTGAGTCTGGGTCTGTGTCTGAGCTTCTCCGGTTGCCTCTTTAGCAGGATCGATGACTGGGAAGAACATGTATTGATTACTGATTTCCAAAGTGATGTTGGAGACTTCTGAAACCACCTTGCTGAGATAATCGTGCAGACCTGAATCGACGATCTCCTCAACGGATGAATAGAGAATATCGGAGATGAGTCTTCCACATAGTCGTTCTGCCTCGTTGGAGTAGAGGCTGACGGGACATTTTGATATGGCGTGGATTGCTAATTGCAATTCACTCAGGCAAAACAAAATGGAGCGGGGAAAGTGGCGAGAGTGGATGAGAAAATCAACCACATGGCTGGGGCGGACATCACCAACATAGATTCGATGATACGCTTCCAGTGCTGTGCAAGAACGAAGGATAGCGACCCATTGTATCACATCTTGAGCCCCACCTCTCGGCGTATTGATGTTGTCCTTTAAATACTGCTTAGCATTGACGATTCGAGCAGTCTTGTCAGCTCTCTCAAGGTAGCAGCCCGCTTTGATGAACTCGTAACCTACCCTGCGGGGAAATGTTCCGTCGGTCACTCCTCTGAAGTGATGCGAGCTCTCTTTGATTTGCTGGAAGAACTCAGAAGTTCCACTGCGTAAGATCTGGTCAGCATCTTGTGATCTGAGAAAAAGGTAGAGCCGATTGATCACCTCCCACATTTCGGTGCTGATCTGATCACGAATCATGCGGGCATTCTCCCGCGCGGCTAAAACGCATGAGATGACCGAACTCGGATTGTCCTGGCTGAACGTCAGGAATTCAGTGACCGATGGCGTGGTGATGGCATCCCATTGCTGATCATAGAGAGCCTTGTCATCGAGGCTCTCCAATATACTGGTCCAGTGTGCTGCGATCTCAGTTTCACTGAGATCGAGTTCAAGAAGCAGTTGCAAGTTGACGTCAACTAACCGGGCGGTGTTCTCTGCCCGCTCGATATACCTGCTCATCCAGAAGAGAGAATCAGCTACTCTGCACAGCATCTTGGCGCTCCCTTCGACATTAGGGGTTGAGGAATCAGTCTCTTCATTTTATGCGTCGTCAAATAGTACCCAGGTGTCCTTGCTGCCGCCCCCTTGTGAGGAATTGACTACCAGGGATCCTTTTTTCAAGGCGACCCGTGTCAGTCCTCCTGGCGTAATATATGTCTCCTTTCCATACAGTATGTAAGGTCTCAAATCAATGTGCCGACCTTCCATTCTCCCGTCACACCATGTTGGAGCCCTCGATAGAGAAATCGGTGTCTGGGCGATGAAATTTCTGGGATCGGCCTGTACTTCTCTCCGAAACTCCTCTACTTCCTTTTTGCTTGCTGCTGGGCCGATTAGCATTCCATAGCCTCCCGACTCGTTAGCGGCCTTCACCACCAGGTTCTCCATATTCTCAAGGATGTATTTGAGATCCGACGGCTCGTCTGCCAGCCATGTGTCGATGTTAGGAAGCAACGGTTCTTCACTCAGGTAAAAACGGATCATGTCTGGAACAAATTTATAGATGACCTTGTCGTCGGCCACTCCAGTTCCCAGCGCATTTGCCAGCGCAACGTTTCCGGCTCGGTAAGCCTCGATGATGCCTGGGACTCCGAGAAGTGAATCCTTCCGGAATACCTTAGGATCAAGAAAGTCGTCATCAATCCGTCGGTAGATGACGTCGACCTGTTGCGGGCCATCGATTGCCCGCAGGAAGACTTTCTTGTTCTCGACGAAAAGGTCCCGACCTTCTACAATTTCAACTCCCATCTGTCTGGCAAGGAAGCAGTGCTCAAAGTAAGCGCTGTTGTGAACCCCTGGCGTCAAGAGAACCACAGTCGGATCATCTTTCGTCTGCGGAGCAATGTGTTTCAGAAGATTCAGCAGGTGGCTTGAATAGTCGGCCACTGGCTGAACGCCTACCCGGGGGAAAAAACTGGGAAACGCCCTTTTCATTACCTGCCGATTTTCCAGAACGTAAGAAACGCCGGATGGGCTGCGACCGTTGTCTTCAAGCACGCAGTAGGTACCGTCATGATCGCGAATCAGGTCAGTTCCGCAGATGTGAATGTAAATATCCTGGGGAACATCGAAACCTACCAGTTCGGGTCGAAAGTACTTCGCTGATTCCACATAGTGCCTGGGAATCACTTTCTCGCGGAGGATCCTCTGATCATGATACACGTCATGGAGAAACAGGTTAAGAGCCTTGATTCGCTGCTCCAGTCCTTTGGTGACCTGCTTCCATTCAGAGTTTGGAATGATGCGAGGAATCAAATCGAACGGGAAAATTCGTTCAGTACCTTCGTCGTCACTGTAGACGGTGAACGTTACTCCACTCTTCAGGAAGGCAAGGTCGACAGATTGGCGCTTGCTCTCAAACTCCTCGACCTTCAATTCTGTAAATCGCTGAGCAAATGCGCCATAATGCTCCCTTACGGAACCATCGGCCTGGAACATTTCATCGAAAAATCCTTCCGATTCGTAATATGAGTAATCCATGATGTGGGTTTCTTCTATCGAAGAAGAAAGTGAAGCGGGGGACTTGGAAATAGATGTCATGATACTCAGGGCAAAAAGCAACTGTCTTCAAGAAGAAAAGCAGTTCTTACGCCAAGTCGCCTGAGTTTAGGTGGATTCAATCAATCAATTTTCTATTGGTATCACATCCACGGCTACGTCGATATCATGACCACCGCTTCCCACCATGACGCCTTTCACTGGCGAAATGTCTGAGAAGTCCCGGCCATAACTGAGGGTAATGTGCTGTCCGTTCGGTTGTTTGTTGTTGGTGGGATCATAGTCCATCCATCCCGCCGTGGGATGGTAGACAGAAAACCATGCGTGCGAGGCATCGGCCCCAATTAAGCGTTCTTGACCTGGAGGAGGGGCGGTCTCGATGTAGCCACTGACATAGCGAGCGGGTAAGCCCAGACTGCGCAGGCACCCAATCGCCAACTGCGCAAAATCCTGACAAACGCCACGTCGATGCTGTAAAAGCTCGGAAAGTGGGGTCGAGATTGTTGTGAAACCTGAGACAAAATCGAACTCCGTGTAAATCCGCTGCATTAACTCCAGAGATGCTGCAGCCAGCGGACGTCCGGATGGAAAGGATGGTGCTGCATATGCGAGTAATTCTGGAGAGGGAGCGATGATCGGAGAGCGCAGCACGAACTGGCGAACGGACGAATACTCCGCCGAATTCGTACTGCGTAGACTCTTCGCAAACTGATCCCATGGGATGGTGTCCGCACTGGCGGCCAGCCAGTCAGGGGCGTCTACTTCGACTTTGCTCTTAAACTCGATCTCAAGAGTGTCATGGGGCTCTTGGACTGAAAACGTCGTAACCTCGTTGTCGAAGAAATCATGATAGCTGCCTGATACCGCGGGAATTGGCTTGATCCGCATCTCGGTGGCAAGGCGGCGCTGTGTGCCACACTTCCAGGGAGTCAGTCGAACTTCATTGTGGCACAGACTTGCCTGCCCATCGTAGCGGTAGGTCGTGTTGTGCCGAATATGATAAGTTCTCATTTGAGCTGAACAAAGAATCAGCCGAGAAGCGAGGTGTTCCTGGCGTGGCTGAAATAGGTTAGGGTCATTCCGTCGGAGATCCCTATGAGGAGAGTGGCCAGCTCTTGTAATAGCTCATCCAGACATTCCCGCTTTCCGGAAACGGCATCAATCCTCGCCAGATCCCGGACATCACAAAGTTTGAGCAGCGTATGAGCTTGCAGCAACTGCTTGTCTTCTTCGGTCAGTGGGCCGGTTGATGTCTTACGGGGGAAGAGCGGGGCATGGTTCTGCATCCGCGTGATCTGGTAGAGCAGGGAACGCGGGTTATTTTCGTCGAGCAGCATCAGTTCCAAAACTGATTCTGCCTTAGGCTGCGAACGATACCTCCTTTGATGAGTGACCAGGCTATCTGATGCAGCGAGAAAATTCTCCATGGTGAGGTAGTCGTGGCTGTCGCCCCTTCGATGAAGCAGCATCGACCGCAGAAGCGAAATAAGCAACAGGCTGCGTTCGAGTCTTCGTCCTGTGTCCAGCATCAGCCAGCCCGCCTGTCGAGTCATACTCTCAAGGTTAAGGCCCGTGAGCGCCATTAACTGAGTGAGCAGGCTGTTGAGTTCATTTGGAAAACTGAACAGAAAGACTGCCTTCGATTTTTGCAGTGCCTTCCACTGGGTATCGATGGAGTCAATGACTCGCCAACTATCCAGAGACCATAGATCGCGGACTGCAAAACAGGCATTGGTAAAGGCCCCAAGGGTAGAGCTAAGGGTGCCCACTCGTTCGCGGTCCAGCATTAACGAAAGTAATTCCGCCTCAGGGTAACCCGAAGAACCTGACTCTTTCGCAGTGGTTCCAAGTGGCTTAGTTTCGGTCAAGGCGTGCAGAGAACGAATCAATAGTTCCAGCTGTTGATCCTGAATCTCATCCGTTCTCGATATACCATCAAAATAACTCTGGAGAGTGCGGCGCAGCACTCGTGCCACTCCCTCCGTTCGTTCTGCGTAGCGTCCTGCCCAGAAAAGATTTTCTCCCGTGCGACTGGGTAAGTTGCGCTCGTCAGGGGCAAGTTGATATTGATCCTCAGATTCTCTCCAGAGACTTACAAATTTTTCGTGCGCTTCTCCCAGCACCCAGGTGTCTTTTGCGATGCTTCCCGATTGCACAGAAACATCAAGATCACCGATCCGGGCAGCGGTTCGCGTGAGTCCACCAGGCATCACCACATAGTCGCGATTCCCTTGCGGCCCTGTCGCCGTCAGCATCGCTCTGAAGATGGCATGACGGGGTTGCAGCGAGTCTTTGACCAGGCAGGGCAGGGTAGAAAAATTGACCTTTTCCTGCCCAACATAGGAGTCGGGGTTACTGCGAATTCTTTCGCGCAACTCGCTCAGCTGTTCCTTCGTCAGTCGTTCCCCAAAAACGGTGCCAAAATTGGGCGACCGGTCAATTGACTTGATCACCAGCTTATTAAGATTCTCAAGAACGTATTGGCGTTCCGTTTTCTGACCGCACCACCAGGTAGGAGACGAGGGGAGTTGCAGTTCTTCACCAAGAAAATGCTGAGCGATACGTGGCATGAATGCCATCAGGCCCGGATTTTCAAGAACTCCGCTGCCCAGTGGATTGGCAAGCGCCACATTGTTGCAGCGTATCGCCTGAAGGAGACCGGGAACTCCCAGGTAGGAATCGGCGCGGAGAGTCAAGGGGTCGCAGAACGGAGAGTCGATTCTCCTGACGATGACATCCACTGGCTCAAGGCCCGCAAGGGATCTCAGCCATACCCGATTGTCCCTTACAGTGAGATCGTCTCCTTGGACGAGTGTCAGTCCAAGATAGGCCGCCAGATAGGCGTGTTCAAAATAGGTTTCAGAAAGCGGCCCCGGTGTCAGTATAACGATTCGCGGATCATCTTTCTGCGTCGGAGAGAGCGACTGCAGCATCGGGGGGGGGGGGGGCGATCAACTTCTCGAAGAAGAGGAGCCAATCGGCGAAAACCTTAAGTTGTTTGTGGGGGTGAAGGATGGGGGGCTGTGCCGAAAAGTAATTACCCGGGAACAGTCTGGTGGAGATCCCTCGATTCTCAAGTGCGTACCCACTTCCGGAAGGGGCCTGGGTCCTGTCGTTTACGATCCAGATGCGACCGTCCGGGCCGCGCGCCATATCTGCTGAAGCCATCAGGAATTCCTGACTACTGGCGAGTCCGCAGCACGGGCGGAGGAATTCACTGTGGGAAAAAATCAATTCAGGGGGAAGTAGCCCCTCATTGATCAAGCTTCTCCCGCCGTAGAGATCCTTCAAAATCAGGTTTAAGAGCCTGGCCCGCTGCTTCATTCCCGAATCTATTCGGGTCCAGTCCTCTCCAGAGACAACGAAGGGGACAGGGTCCAGCTCCCATGGGCGTTGCGTTCCGACTGCGTCACTTTGGACGTTATAAGTGATGCCATTCTCATGGATCAGTCTCAGCGCGGAAAGGCGTAGTTTCTTCAGGTTTGCTTTAGGCAGGTTACCAAAGTGCTCGATTACAGGAGCCCAAAGAGGATGCACCTTACCGTCAGGTAGCAGCATTTCGTCCGAAGCAAGGCCCGCAGTGCTTGCCAGCTTCAGGTAGTCGTCACGCCAGGAGGGCACGTGCGAAGTAGAGGAAGGAACCATTCTAGGTTCTATACACCTGCCGCTTTCAGGTGGCGAATGGTTTCAGGCGGGACGTGACGAGCTTTCCATCATGCCGAAGGTCAAAGGTGACTGGAAATTCCTCACAGACTTCTTCTGGTGGAGGTACTGACCTCCCGGATCCAGGAGCGATTTCCTCAAAGTGCCTTCCCGGGTGCTGCTTGCCGTGGTGGGGTTGCGTGGATTCGCTTGGGGTATGCCCTTCAGACCAGAATCGAGACACTCTCCTGCTTTCGGCCTCATAAGAGTTCACCGGAATGGTTTCGTAACCGCGGCCGCCTGGATGAGAGACATGATAGACGCAGCCGCCAACAGCCCGCCCATTCCAGGTATCGATCAGGTCGAAAACAAGTGGAGTCTGAATACCAATCGTCGGATGCAGCGCCGAATGTGGATCCCACGCCTTGTATCTGACACCAATGACGTATTCACCCTTGATACCAGTTGGAAAAAGAGGAAGGCGCCGGCCATTACAGACGACAACGTGTCGCGTATCAGTCATACCGCGAACTTTGAGCTGTAGACGTTCAACGGATGAATCCACGTAGCGGGAAGTGCCCTGTGCGCCACTTTCTTCTCCGAGCACATGCCAGGGTTCAATGGCAAAGCGAAGCTCCATTTCGATTCCTGCATGCAGGGTGGTGCCATAGTGTGGGAATCGAAACTCAAAGAATGGATCAAGCCAGTCAAGTTGGAACGGGAATCCTGCGTCCTGTAGATCTGCAGCAACACTGGCGAGATCATTGCGAACAAAGAACGGCAGCATGAAGCGATCATGTAGCTCGGTGCCCCAGCGAACCAGTTTGTGGTGGTAAGGGTTATCCCAGAAGTGGGCGATCAGGCTGCGCAGAAGCAGGGCCTGAACCAGTCCCATCCGGGGATGTGGCGGCATCTCAAATCCTCGGAATTCGAGAATGCCCAGTCGACCATAGGTGCTGTCTGGAGAGTAAAGCTTATCGATGCAGAACTCCGAACGGTGCGTATTTCCTGTCAGGTCGGTCAGGAGATTGCGCAGCACGCGGTCAACAATCCAAGGGGAATCCACTGCATCGGGCAATTGCTGAAAAGCAATCTCCAACTCGTAAAGCTTCTCATCCCGGCCCTCGTCGACACGGGGTGCCTGGCTGGTGGGGCCTATGAACAGGCCCGAGAATAAATAGGATAGCCCGGGGTGATGCTGCCAGTAAGTCAGCAGGCTGCGTAGGAGCCCGGGTCGACGAAGAAACGGACTGTCAGAGGGGCGCATGCCACCAAGTGTCACATGATTTCCACCACCTGTGCCGGTATGGCGTCCATCCAGCATGAATTTCTCCGTGCCCAGGCGAGTCAGGCGAGCTTCCTCATGTAGTCGCTCAGAAATTGCCTTTGCCTCTTTCCATGAAGTCGAAGGATGCACATTGACCTCAATGACTCCAGGATCTGGTGTCACGTTGATTCGTTGCAGACGGTTATCGAAAGGAGGCGCGTAGCCTTCCAGGACGACTGGAATCTTGAGGTTGCGGGCAGCCACATTGACGGCAGCAAGCAGATCGAGAAAGTGTTCCAGCAGATTGGCTGGTGGCATGAACACATGAACGCGACCTTCCCGCGTTTCAAAACACATGGCTGTGTGAGAAATGTGAACGAGGGCTTCACCAGGAATCGTTTCGTCGACGGCTTCCTGTTCCTGCGGATGATGGGTCAGAGTGCCTCCATCATCAGTATCAGAGGGCCTGCCTATGGCGAATTTTGCCTGAAAGTCTCCCAGCGGCGGCTCGTGGCTGCTCATAGGGGAGCGCTCCAGTGGCAGTGGGCGCTTCTCTTTTGCAACCCATGGAAGGGACTCTAACGGAAGTCGAAATCCCATGGGGGATGAGCCGGGGATCAGGAACATTTCAGGCCTTCTGAAATCCCACGGAGAACTTTCCCACTCGCCCTGAGATTCATTCCAGTGAACCGGCAGTGCGTAGCCGGTCGGAACGTCGAGTCCTCGCTCGAACAATGCAGCCATGAATCTTCGCTCGGCCGGGTCATTGATGTCCTTCTCGTAGGGATCAACGTTCTTGGGCAAAGTGCCCTCTTTCCACGCGTAATAAAACGCATCCTCGTGCCCAGGTTTTAGATGACGCGGATTCACACCCAGAAGCCTGGCAACTTCTTTGCCTACCTTTTCGGCATCGTTCACGGTCTGCTTGCCGGGCATCAGAGGATCGGCCAGCCATTCGTTTCCATTCCAGACAGGTTGTCCATCTTTACGCCAGAACACGGTATAGGCCCAGCGAGGCAATGGCTCACCTGGATACCATTTGCCCTCGCCGCAGAGCCGAGCGCCCCCTGAAGCAAAGGCGCTATGCAGTCTGGTCAGCAATTCATAGCCGAGTCGTCGCTTCTCCGGGCTGTCCGCAGTGGTATTCCACTCGTCGCCTTCCATGTCATCGATCGAAACAAAGGTGGGTTCGCCGCCCATGGTCAGGCGGACATCGCCTTCCTCCAGCACTCGATCGACAGCATCGCCTAATTGGTCAATTTCCTGCCACTGTTCTTCGGTGTAAGGTTTGGTGACACGGGGTGTTTCTTTTATGCGTGTAACCGAGTTCGAAAATTCGAAGCTTACCTCGCACTTGCTCGTCGCTCCTGTCACAGGGGCTGCACTGGAATAGTGCGGTGTACAGGCCAGGGGAATGTGTCCTTCATCGGCGAAGAGTCCGGAGGTGGGATCAAGTCCTACCCATCCAGCGCCAGGCAGAAAGACTTCCGTCCACGCATGAAGGTCAGTGAAATCTTCCTCAGGTCCTGATGGGCCATCCAAGGACTTCACATCGGATGTCAACTGAACCAGATAACCGGAAACGAAACGGGATGCCAATCCAAGGTGGCGCAGGATCTGCACCAGCAACCAGGCCGAATCTCGGCAGGATCCTTTACCCAATGTGAGCGTTTCTTCGCAATTCTGTACACCGGGTTCGAGGCGAATACCGTAATCGATATCTTTGAATACCATTGCCACCAGTTCGACTAAGAAATCGATCGTCCGCTTCTCCGTGCGATCAATTTTTGCCATCCAGGCTTCAAGTTTCGGCCCGCTTTCAGTCACCTCCAGGTAGGGGAGCAACTCTCGCTTGAGCTGATCCTCATACGTAAATGGGAACATTTCCGCTTTCTCATCGACGAAAAAGTCAAACGGATTGAGAACCTCCATGTCGGCGATGACTTCGACAGTGACATCCAACTCACGCGTTGGCTCATTGAACACCACCCGCGCCTGATAGTTCCCGAAGGGATCCTGCTGCCAGTTAATAAAGTGACTCTCTGGCTCAATCTTCAGAGTGTAAGCACAGATCGGCGTCCGAGTATGCGGAGCTGGCCGTAGTCGGAAGATGTGCGGAAAGAGTGTTACCGAGCGATCGAACTGGTAGGTGGTTTTATGCTGGAGAGCGATCTTGATGGACATGCGTCAGAGAATCTAAGCCCAATAGTGAAATTGACGAAGGAATATAGATTCTTTTCGCCGCAGGATTAGTGCCAACATTTCTGCGGCAAAAGCTGTGAGAATTCGTGGGTTGCATCCATCATTGACGAATCATCGCTTTCCGTGCTTCTTTCGGCATATGAGCAAAATGAAAATCGTCGTTGCCTACTCGGGCGGTCTGGATACCTCAGTTCTTCTGCTTTGGCTGAAGAACCGCTACGATGCTGAAGTCATCGCCTACTGCGCCGATGTCGGGCAGGGTGAGGAACTCGATGGGCTTGAGGAAAAGGCACTCAACACCGGTGCCAGCAAATGTTTTATCGGCGATCTCCGTGAGGAATTTGCCCGCGATTTCATTTACCCGATGTTCCAGGCCGGGGCAATTTACGAAGGGCAGTATCTGCTGGGAACCAGCATCGCAAGACCGGTGATTTCCAAGGGAATGATCGACATTGCGCGGCAGGAAGGGGCAGACGCGATTGCGCATGGTGCCACCGGTAAGGGCAACGATCAGGTGCGCTTCGAACTTTCCGCAGCTTCACTGGCTCCAGATATCCAGGTGATCGCTCCCTGGCGCATGGCTGAGTTTCGCGAGCAATTTCCGGGGCGAGCAGAGATGATCGCCTACGCAGCAGAGCACAACATCCCAGTGCAGGCATCTGCGTCAAAATCATATTCAATGGATCGCAATCTTCTGCACATCTCCTTCGAGAGCGGCGTGCTTGAGGACCCGTGGTATGATGCGACGACTGAAACTGATCGCGAGATGTATGTGTTGAGCGTGTCCCCAGAAGAAGCACCAGATCAACCTGAGTATGTGCAGATGCTGTTTGAAAAAGGAAACTGCACGGGATTGAAGGTCGATGGACTGGCTGACGTTTTGAAAGAGCTGGGAGTTGAGTCTCAAGGAAGTTCTGGCGACTACACTTTGCTGACTCCTTACGGAGTAATGATGGTGCTGAACCACCTCGGCGGAAAACATGGCATTGGACGCGTCGATATTGTTGAGAACCGTTTCGTGGGAATGAAAAGCCGCGGAATCTACGAGACTCCGGGCGGCACGATTCTTCTGCACGGACATCGCCACATGGAAAGCTTGACGATGGATCGTGAAGTGATGCACACCCGCGACAATTTGATCCCAAAATACGCGCAGCTCGTTTATAACGGCTTCTGGTTCGCTCCAGAACGCGATGCAATTCAAGCTCTCGTAACAGAGTCTCAGAAAACCGTTTCTGGCGAAGTCCGGCTGAAACTCTACAAGGGGAATTGTATCTCCGCCGGTCGTCGTTCGCCGCTCAGTCTTTATGACGAGAACGTGGCAACCATGGAAGCCGATCCGACGAATTCTTACAATCAAGATGATGCGTCAGGCTTTATCGCGCTGAATGGTCTGCGCCTTCGCGCCAGTGCACGTCAGGGAGAGTGAACCATGAGTGAGAATCAAGAGCAGACAATAGCAGCAGCGCTGCGGGA